>KL267907.1:0-25111 GCA_000699545.1 Podiceps cristatus | reverse complement strand
CTGCTGAAGATTTCTGACTGGCAGCCGACTCCACTCTGTGGCAGAGTTGCTGTAACTAAACAGAAGGAATTCATCAGAAAGGAAGTGGTCACCACAATCAGAAGGAAAACTAGAACAAAGGAAGGCTAACTTATCTAATTTAGGAAATAAGAACAATAACAGTTGGCATTTATTTGCATTATACATGTGATTAAACTGTGGTGATTACTAAAAATACAATAAAGATTCGTTAATCGCTTCAGTTCACCCTGAAACACCAGGTGCAGTTGCGTGAAGTGTAGTTTTAAGAAAGACCACACAGGCCCATGAAACTGCCCGAAATTCCCGCTCAGTTGAAGGTACACGCACTGGCCTTCAAACAGCTCCCACCTTTTGGGGTGCGAGAGCAAGCACCCCAAAAGACACAGCAAGCTTTTGCCACCTTCGGAGCACGTCGCTATTGTTGCCAGAACACTTTCCCACAAATATAAATGCAAACATAAAGCATCTTCTGTAATCTCCATTGAAACACATATACCTCCAATATCATAAATAATACTGTTCTGCGTACATGAATGAATGCACGGGTGGTAAGACAGATGCGTATTTTCAGACTGAAGCTTAGGAAGCATGTTTTATTATTTAATCTGATTATTCTCTAAATTCCCAGTATAGTAAAACGTACATTTCTGGCATTTCCCTGCTAATCCTTGCTGATACCAGTATCTGTGTATAAAGTAGACATTCATTTATTTCAACCAGAATCTCAGTGATCGATCTAGCACTAAGAAGAACGTAGTGTTTGTGATGAATTTTAACCCTCAGAGTGGCTGAAGTCACAGACATGGGCTTAGAGCTTCCATTTGTGATCCCGAGGAACAAGGTAGGGCAGTTAGAAAGGAGGTTTAAATGTGCAGTTTTACACAGAAAAGTGAAGGAAAGGCTACAGATAAGTTTGGGGACTTATCTCTTCCTCTTGCTTAAGTAAGTTCCAAACTTCATACATGAAATTGCTTCCGACAAACTGTCACGACATTTTTTCTGCACTATCAGACTGGTGGTTAGCAATTATTTTCCTTACAGCTGTCCCATCCAGAGGCCAGGCAAGAACACAGCTCTTCTGTATGGTCTATATTTTTAAAAAACACTGCACCTTTCGCCTCATCATGCTTTACAAAGCAGATGTAGGTAGGAGAGGTAAGATGGATAGCACAGACACAGAGGGGAAAAAATGCATAGCAAACCTGTAGTATTTCCATTGCTTTGAAGAGCTGAGATTAATTAGGAGGGACTAAGACTAAATAGGATATGCTGAGATGAGATACTGAAAGAGGGGAGGGCTGGAGAAAGATAGAAGGGTTTTAAGATAGGTGTGGAATGAAGTGAGATAAGAGACCGAGACAAAGAGGAAAAAAAATAGATTGGAGTCAAATAACCAAACCAGCACATGCTTGGGGAAGGGGGGTTGGGGAAACCAAGGTGGCAGGGGGAGAAAAAATTCTAATCAAAGCAAGTTGGTATTGAGTCGCCTTTACCTCTGAAGCTGTTGTCCACAGACATACAGCAAGCGAGGAGTGAAATACTTCCCTTTGTGTTAGCATCCTGGCACTAATGAGTCCTCACAAGATGTCAACGAGAACGTTCCGTTTTGTAGGCACAATTTATGAGTAGAGCAACACAATCTGCTACGCCATAACAAATGCATTGCAAACTACGGTCCAGAAAAGTGCATCAACTGGTCAAAAGCGTTAATAGATCTGTAAAAATGTTCCCAGGTTTTTAATCACAGAAGTTTGTGTTACCCAGCACTCAAATGCTTTCGGAGATCCTCTTCCTCCTCTTCATCTTCCAGAGCTGCTGCCAACTCACTTGCTTTCTCTACAGCCATTTCACTAAGTCGCTGAGCTAAATTTATTCTTCGCGAGCGAGAAGCATACTTGATCGCTAAATTCACAACGTTTTGTGTCATGAGGTCAGCAAGTTCCATACAACGAAATTCACGCTCCAGTTTACAAGAAAGCTGAAAGAAAAGAAGCCTTGAGAGTTATACCCTTCACAGTCACACAGCTTTATCAAGCCTTGGGACCGGGATATTATGGTCTTGGTGGAGTGAATGAATAAAGACAAACCACCATCAATCATGAGCTGCATAGCAAAGAAAAAGCTTTTTATTTTTTTTCCCCTCCTCCCCTTCAGACTGATAAGCAATAACAATATTAACTGCAATCCACCTCTTAGCGTAGTCTGAACTCGCTGGACTGCCAGTCTCTAGCCAGACTGCTAGTAAGAGGAATCACATTCAAATTTACATCAAATGCCATCTACTCAGAATAAAGTCTCAGGGAGCCTTCTTATTTTTTATTTGTACTTACAGCAAACAGCTTCATTAAAAGTTCTTGCTGTTCTTTCACTGACCGACTTTTACCATTTTCATCAAGTTCGTAGCCATTTTTCGATAAGTAATCCATATGGTTGTGAAATACAACAGAACGCCAGTACTGTTCCTGAAAAAGGGAGGAAGACATGCGCAGAAGGTCAGAGGGGAAAAAAAGAGCCCACAACTTAATGCCTAACAATGTACAACAAATGTTATCAACTTATTCTTACACGTTCCTTTCATCTTAGAATGAGGGTGAGGGGTAGACAATTCTCTTTAAAAGCCAATGCCTACTGAGCTAAAAATAGACCCCCACTAACAACCATCCTTATACAAACTGATCCAAACAGTCACCATATATGTTAAATTCCATTTATATCACATTTTTTTTTGTTCACCGCTATGCTACCAGGACAGACAATTCTAGAACAAGTTGATTATTTTATCTTTTAACTGCTGTCCCACAGCAAATTGGAAGTATTCCAGAATAACTTGGTAACTGTAGGAGCAATCACCATCATCTGTGAGACAGGTAAACAGAAAATATAACTATTGTTGTTCAGGGAAATACCAGTATGGCTATCAGACCAGGCCAGCTCCATTACAAAATAATGTTATTCAAAACCAGTATGTTTCATCAGAGGTAATGGAATAACCTGCTTTTTTACCTACACAGAAGTACACATTCCCTCGAGGTAAATTAACAATTCCTGGCATTTCCCTTGTATTATTTGGGGGTAGAAGACATACCCCATCAGGGGTATGGACGACATACCCCATCAAGTAAAGAACAAAAGACTTGAATCAAATGAAGGGGAATTCATTAAAAATGACAAAATGTTTATAATCAAAACTTTTTATCTACACTTCTATCAAAGAGAATAAATTTCAAATAGCATTAAACTGTCTCTAAGGCTGGGGTTAGAATTGTATGTTCGTTTCTATTTTGTGCAGTACAACTGAACACCACAAGATTGAAATATTTAAACCCACAAAAAAATTGAAGAATAAACACAGTTATTCTTCTAGAAGTTCTCCGCAGGTACATCATCTTGCTTCTAGCAGCCTTTACCTTAAGTCAGTCAAGCCAGAAGGACTATGTTTTCGGAGTGATTATATGAATTTTGAGTACTTGGTGTATCCTTCAAAAAAGGCATCTTTTTGTTATGCCTAAAAAAGGCACCTTCAAGGGGGTCTCAATTTGGATTCCAAAATCTGGTGCTTACTAGGACATAAACCACTACCCACTAAAAAAGTATAAAAGAGGGTGAGAAAGACTTCACTGGCCAGAAATAGATTATGCGTAAACATAAATATAATAGAAATAGAAAAATAAATATCATATAACCTGCATCAGCTCTGGCAGCTTTATCTTGTGTTCTTCTAGAAATAGTTGCGAACCAAACCAAACCAGAGAAGCTGTACAAAACACTGAACCCAAATAACCTCCTTAGCCACATGTCTTACGCAGAGTTTGTACTACCTTCTTTCATAGTAGAGATGATTAATAGGAATCTTGTATAATCCCTACTATGGGGACACCTGAGACTATCAGCTGTGGACTCAACACCATTCCATACCTCCATCTGTCCCTTTTCTGTTGTGACTTGACAGTAAGGAAGTTTAAAAGATAATATTGCTACAGCAGGCCGTGGTAGCGTAGGAGGGAATCGGGCTCCTTTACAAGGAATACACCTGCGCAAGGGAAACAAAAAACACATACAAGCCTCATCACCTACGCTCACCAGTTGTTCTACATCTAAATCATGTCTCCTAAGAAGCAAGATACTTTAAGAGGATTTGTTCTTTAAAAAGTAGTAATTAAATTACTGACTTAAATATAGCAATATGTAAGATTGCATTATAAAGAGTTATTTTTACATTGCAGCCAATAAAAGGTTTTAAAACCAGCAAAGCACACGCAGCAATTCTTCACACCAGAAACTCCAAATGTGGCACATAACAGACGCAGATCTCTCTCGCACACAAAACACAATTTAACAGCTATTACAAAATGTAAAGGCAATGGTTTAAAATCTGAAACTACCGAACAGCTGAAGGCCACTGGAACAAGAGCAGGTACATCTACCGGTTTTCTGAGAGGGGTTTGGACTTCATGAGGAGAGGGCTGCGTTCAGCACACACGGGGGGAAAGAGGGGTGAACCGGGTAAGCACATACTGAACACAGGCTTATTGTTTCATTGTAGTTAAATTATTACTTTCTGGTAACAATCCCCGAAGCAAAACATTGATTGGGGAAGAGCTGTATTTCCAGCAGCACCGATGCAGCATCGACAAAAATGTCTGGTTTTATAAGCTAGTGTCTCGGACACTCGGAAAAAGAACAGGAAGCATCAGTGTTCTGGCTATCTGTGTTAATTAAGGCATATGGTGTTTCTACAACAACCCTCCCCCCCCTTATCTTTAATATGCTAGTGGCTTTGAGTAAAATGTTCTCTGCAACTCGGAGAGCAGCACACTCTCTCGTGGAGTAAAGGAACAAAACTCCGCGTGACAGACTCGCAGCTGACCATCCCATCAATGGGATGTCCCCTCTACATTTTTGGTGATGTTTCTGAAGGCCAACATTAAGTAATGATTTGGAGGAAGAAACAGTGAACTGACATTTACCAGCAATAGCAAATCATTTTCCTTATTGCAAAAAAACAGAAGATTACAAAGAACGTCATGTAAATTGAAATAAAATGCACTTTCCCACCGACCTCTACAATTGTGTGGGACTAGCAAAGTAAAAGAGCCTAAATTTCAGTAAAACATGTGAGCTGATGGATCCTGCCCTGGTAGGAAAAGGACACGGATCACTGAATTAAGAGGACTACAACCAAAACGTAGCAACTTAAGGTCTAGGATGCATGTTACAATAAACAGAAACAGAAGTTATTTATAAAATGTGATAGTGTTGATGTCTAAAGTAATGGCCAACTCTCACCTAAATATTTATTCGAGCAATTTTACAAAATCCTTCTTCATGGCCACAGTTTAAATATGAATACAATAACAGACAGTTCCAATTTATCTATGCCTAATGATGTAATTAGTTACGGGACTGGATTCTTCTCAAAGGGACAAAAGGGGAAAACATAGCTAAGAAAAAAAAACAAACCAACAACAAAACCAAAAACCAAGAAAACCAAACCCTTCAAAACCATCAACAGCAGCAGCAGAATCCTAACAGCAGCCATAACTTTTTAGTAGCTTTCTCAAGCAAAAAGCAGCCTTACGAATGTGTCTGCATCAGAGATGTACAATTTCATAATAAAGGCACACACCTGTTAGCCAAGGCAAAAAGCCGCAACTGGCCAGTTACCAATTATAAAACTTTCATGAAGTTTTTCAAAACCAATTTAGTAGTGAAACATCCCTGCAGAATTACATTTATGAAGTAGATCATTTACTGTCCATATTTACTAGCCACCTGTTTTAGTAAAAGTCATTTCCAGTTTCTCTTAGTAAGAGCTGCTCAGTAAATTAAACCCAAGACAAACAAAGCACTTCCTTGTGAAATATCTGACCTGAGCTGCTGGGGATTTTCGTGGATGCCGACTACCCAGTAATGATCAGATTTTCCTTTGCAATGCTCTCGTGTGTTGCACACTGGAACCCAAGTATTCCCAAGTCCTCGGTTCAACATCCGCACAATTCCCTCCGAATCCACATAACATGGGGTACCTGTTTGTTACAAATGAAAACCATTATTCTGATAGGCAACTAATTACAATGCAAGGAAGTTTGAACTGGTGGGTAACACTGGGAAACGATGGTTTACGTATCCCAGATACGACATCCTCTCATCTGAACGGTACAACCTCGCTGGGAAAAACTAGTTTCCTTAGAAAGACGCGCCACCTTCTGACAGTCAACACCACTGCTACTTAACTGACTCAAGTTCAAATTCAAAACATCTTACAACGCAATGAAACTCACACTACTTGGTTAGATTCCCAAAGAAAATTACCTATTTTACAATTACTTTTTTTGGTCATTATAAAAACTCCTCACAAGCTACCAGCTTTTTTGGGTGGGCTTTTGCTGAGATAGTTGAAAATGCCTATGGTTTACTAATGCAGTTTCTTTTTGCTGAGCAGGGCAAGCAATCGGGGAAAACAAGTGCTGATAACATTCAAGTGTATTCTACTCACAGTGGAAACATATTAAAGATTTCTGATAAGTATATTGAAAAAAAGGAAAAATGGAATTTTCTTCAGCATTGAGGAAACTGGAAAAAAAGTCTCAAGATCACCATTAATAACAGGGCATTAATTAGCCAAACTCTCATCCAAAATTCCCACAACAGCTTCAAGATTTCTCAGTGTCACTCATGCAGGTATTTCATACCTTCTGCGGAGAATCCAACCCATATCAAATAGGATTTCTTTGTAAGAGAAAGAGGGTCTCCATGCAAAATTTGCTTTTTCTTTTTTCCTAGCTCCATCAGCTGTACTCCAAGGCATTGGTCTCCATCAAACCCAGTACCTAGGAAGAAGTTGTTCAATAACTATGTTAGAACACTAAAGAAATGTCTTGTCTCTTGGCTAAATTTAAATTTCGAATCAAAACCTAATTCTAATGCAGGGTTATCCATGAATACCACTGTGAAGCAAGCAACTATTTGCCATTTTGGACATAAAAAGCATGTATAACAACTACTTCCTTAATTTCCTATAGTAATTCATTCTTGCGTATCTGAAACCCAAGTTTAATCTATTAATGTCACTATTATAAAATCCTCCCCTTCCCCACAGCTTAATCTAGGCGTCTCAACATAAAAAGTAAGCTTTGCTGTCAGATGCCAAAGATTCATGGGTCGTGACAGTAAAAGCATCATCAAGAAGAGAAGGATAAGCATCATCCAGAAGAGAAGAATAACATACTTCTGGTGATTACATACAAATTAACCAGTGTTTGAAGCCAGTAACAGACAAGGATTGAAAACATAAGCCCAGTTCAAAAAAGACAGAAGGGAGAAAGCTACCTCTGTGATAAATAATCATCAACTGCTCTCCATGTCCTGCCATTGACACCACTGGACCTGGGAGACTGAAGATCTCTTTCTGGACTCCTCCAACTGTAAACAGACGAACTAGCAAGGCACTCGTGGCACAAGCAGCCCAGCCTTGACCTAGACAGATAGCCTCAATGTCTTCATCCTTTGGCATATCTACGGTCCACTCCTTGTTTGCATCCCATGAGCTAAAATGAATGCAGTGGAGCTTGCTAAAGCAGAGAAAGAACAACAGTCAAATATCTCAACATGAAGAAAAAGACAGTATCTGAAAATATGCCAATACTACTACATTTTTATCAGAGACCTGGAATCGGTGACATTCATAGAAAGGAACAACAAATTACAAGTGGTTCTTTGCAAAGGTGTTACTCTTATTATTTAAAACCTGAAGAGCCAGCTCTATGTCCAGCACTGTAGATTTAGACCCTCTAAAGCGTGAAGCAGAGACAGTTTTGAGGCCTGAGGGGAGGGGTTTTTTTAGATGAAAACAGGCAAATGCTCTGCTTAATAAACATTGATAAGAACCAAAGGTGCTCGGTACCCCTGAACACCAGCCCTCATTACAAGCCCATCATATTATGTCTTCCAAAGGGGAAAAAAATAGGAACTTCAGTTCTGCCATCTTATAAGTGAAAACTGCCCGGGACCAGTTCACAGACATCGCAGCTTTTTACCCACTTCCATTGAGAAAAAAATTGACATTTTCAGAGTCAGACAACCAATATATACAAACAGTATTTTTAAAGGTAATGGGTGCTTTTCAACTTATCACAGTGCTACACGCATGAAAAGAAAAAGATCTTTCTTCAAGATATTTCCACAGAAACTGGCAATCAAATATTGTTGCTATTGTTCTTAAATGCAAGGACAGAGTCTAGGTGGCCCAGCTGCTTAAATCTTTCTGTGGTTTTCATAAACTTGTGTTCCTCATGCTTACAGTTCTTTGGGTATCTCCAAACTTGTCTCCTTAGCGACAGCATGAAAAGAAATAACATAACCCTTATGATTTATCTTTGATCTGAGTAGATTGAAAAACTATTGTTCATATTTACAATTTCCTTTGAGCTAGCAATGCATGAAGTTTCCAGTATATATATATTTGAAAAAGGGATTAAAAAAAAATCCTGAGGAAACAAAAATACATCTTTCAATATTCTTGAAGTCTTCAAGTGGGTAGGTGTGAAAACCCTCCTCAAAAGTGGTCCCATAAATGAAAAAGCATGATCAAAAGCCAAAAATCTCAAAAAGTGATAGAAGATGAAATGAAAAGCCAAGATATTTGAAACAAGATAAGTGTAATTCCGTATTATGGGATTTGCAGAGCAAGGCCGTGACTTACCTTGCAAGTTCCTCGGTACTCTCACAGGCTAGTAAAACAGCTTCAGTAGAGAGGTCAGCCATCGTGTGATTCAGAGAGTTCGACAGGTGAGTGGCATGATGTATGGAAGTGTCATGAAATTCTATATCTATAGCATTGTCTTGCTCATCGTTGTAACAGCGAATGATACCAACAGAATTCCATACCTATTAAAAAGAACAACCCCCCCCAAAAAACCCCAACAAGTCAAGCATACTGCCCTAAACCAGCCTGCTAGAGCTTTCTCATCTGAAATAACAGCAGGTGAGAGGCTGGAGGAAGACTGAAGACTTGCGTAGCCAGGACTTAAGTGTTTCTAAAACCGCTGAATTAGGCAGAAAGTAGTTTCATCCTCGTTGCTTAGCCAACTTTCTCCTTACAAAATTAAGTGGGAAGAACTTGCATTTAGAAAGAAATAGTTGGTGATTAACGTATAAGTCTTAACAGCACAAAAGCATGAACAAGGTCTGGCTAAAAAAGAATTTTAAAAAAGATTTGCTAGAATTCAATAGCACAGGTACAAACTGTATAGCTTGATTTTGTCTTAAAGCCAAGTATTTATTTCCACATCAAAAGTAACTGAAATGTAAAGCAAAACATTGTGCAGCCTTTGCATTAACACAAAGCTACTTTCTATCATTTAGATTCACACTGTGAAATATTAAAAAAAATAATCTTGGAAAAGATTAAGACACAGCAAGAACTGGACAATATTCAATATTAACAAAGTAACTACATCTACATAACCACACAGAAGTGAGATTTACCATGAAACGATGCATAAGATGTGCAGGAGTGGAGCCAGACTGGAACGGCTTTTGCCTGGGGGTTGGCATTGGCCCATCATAGAAAGGCTGTTGTGTAGATGATGGTGGTAAAGCTGGAAAGCCACCAGTCTGCTCATCGTCGTCGTTTTCCTTTACGAGAAGACTGGAATTAGCTTTTATCATCCCAATATCTAGAAGTTTAAAAAAAAGAAAATACATCTTACACATATTATTAGGACAGCATATAGCTATTATTAGGACAGAATCTAGCTAAAAAGTTTAGAACAGTCAAGATTTCTCTGTAAAAATAAAGTAGAATATATCTGAGTAGAGGATGCCAGAAATAGTCCTAATAACGGCACTAAAGAGCTCTAGAAAAATTAGTTCATTCTGTACCTAGTGAGTTATCATCATCATCAATTATGGCCCGTCTCAGATGGCCTGAAGTTGGCATCAGGTCATCATCATCACCATCATCTTCATTATTTCCAGCCTTTGGGGAGGACTGTGGTTCAATCGTGTCTCCATTTAAATAGTCATCGTCTTCTCCATCAAAGAGATCATTGTAGTCTTTTGTCACTGTACTGGCAACCTAAAACCAGGTTAACAATTATCATAAAACTTCTTTTGAACGTGGAATTCAAAGAACACACAAGAAGGAACTTTCAACATGCAATACAGAATGTTCAATATAATTTGGTAACGTAAACAATCATGTTAATTTAAGAAATAATTGATACTGATCACCTTGTCGTTTGATTTCTTTCCATCACCGACATTTTCCAACAAGCCCAGATTTCCTTCAGTATCTGTATAAGCAATTTGCCTATATTCGGGGTGCCATGCTAGTCCACAAATTGTGTAGCTTTTCTCATGCTTCATCCTAAAAAGAATATAAAAACAATGGATTTTTAGTAAGCTTCTCAAGGCAGAAACATCCACAAGGGTTATTGCGAAAAGTGGTAATATTTCCTAGTGTGAGCAAGTGATGTTACACAGAATATGCTAAAGGTAACCTGTTAATTATTTTAAACAGCTACAATTAAAAAAAAACAACCACAAACCAAAAAACCACAACAGGTCTTCCTTTTCTATGGAGGAAATCATTCAACCTTTAAAAATCAGAGCCATATTCTTAAATCAACAGCTTCCTGATACATGTAGAAAAGACACAGTCATTCCCCAGCAGCCATACATTCCAGAACCATCCAGTTACAAAAACAACATTTAGTTGTTTCTCTTGTACCAAACCACAGAGTTAATCCTCTATCTCCACTCACTATTCTCACAAAATAACCCTCCCAGTAATTATTTACATGATCTGTCTTTAATTCTTAACATAGGCATTACAGTAACAATTGTGTTTCTTACCCAAAATATTCAGACAGATAAACCATTCCTTCTCTTTGTTTCTACCTCACTTAATCATACCTTTTTTCCTTTTTTAAATTTTTTTTTTTTTAAATAAACATGCTTTAACTAATCAAGTTAAAGTGCAATTTGTCACTTTCTCCTTTCTTGCCTGCAGGTGAGGATGGCTAACTGATGTATCTCTATTTCCCTCTGCCTTTAGGAAATACATCTTACTGCCAGCGATCTTGGGGGTTGGGATGGAAAGAAAATTTGTTTCCATCAAAACTATCCTTTAATCAACTATTAGATTAAAAAGTAATAAAAGATATTTGTGGACAGAAAACTAGACTACGGAATTCGAACAAAATCCACCTTCATGTCTCTTCCCTATTCCATTTCCAAGAATGTCATGTTTCCAGACCCTTCTGGCGATGCAGAAAGGAGCACGTGAATCAGAACATACGTCTGTGCGTACCGAATATGGTGGCGGGAGGCAAAACAATGCCACATTCCTACCTACCACCAAGAGTTATGCCTCCCAGCATCACCCAGATCATAGAACCATAAAATCATTTGGTTGGAAAGGACCTTTAAGATCATCCTGTCCAGATCTGACACAGCTCTGTTGACCTGTGTGCTTCGGCTCTTTCTGTGCTCCCCGCCCCACCTCCCGCTGGGAGACCATCTACGAGGCCAGATAAATGGAAGTCTTCAACCTGAGCCTTCATACGCTCTCCCCTGGGGTGCTTGTTTTCAGCGGAATATTAGCAGAAAACTTACAGACTTGCCCTGTAAACCTTAAGGCTTTTCAAGAGGCAGAGCCTCTGCACAAGTAAGTTTTACAGAAAAGATAACAATTCTATTTCGAGAAAAACCATGTACTTAGGGATTTATGGAACATCACTGAATACCTCTCTATGGATTCCTGGGTTTCCACATTCCACACCACTATACTCCCATCCACACCTCCAGCTGCCAGGTACTGCCCACAAGGAGACCAGGCCACAACATTTAAGGGCTAAAAAGAAAAAATAAGAAAAAAAAATTACCAATGCACACACAGCGTTCATATTCTGAACCTTAAAACAAACAGATATCCTGGAATATTATAATAATAATAAATCATCATCATCTACTGCCAGGAACAGGCTGCCCAGAGAGGTGGTGGGTGCCCCATGCCTGGAGGTGTTCAAGGCCAGGTTGGACGGGGCCCTGGGCAACCTCGTGTAGATCCAGGCCTGGAGGTTGGTGGCCCTGCCTGTGGCAGGGGGGTTGGAACTCTGTGATCCTTGGGGTCCCTTCCAACCAAGACCTTTCTGTGATTCTATGAATAATGATCTTTAGCAAATTACATCCAGCCTCCTGTACTAGAGGCTGCTTTAGGTAGTTCCCCGTAAGAACCATTCTTTAAAGATAACACACTTCTTTTTCCATGTTCTGTCATGAAACACTGCCACAAGGTCAAACAAAACCTGATTCTAGACAGGCAGACAGAAGCATAGTATATTTTGCAAACTCAGCACTAAACATTGCTTTAAGTTCAAGATACATAAAGCTGTTTCATAAATTAAAAGCCAAGACTGTGTGTTCTGTATCTTACTAACACTAGGAAAGCGGTCATCTAACCCAAAGGTTTTCAAGTATACAATGAGGTCAAAAGAAAGTAGCCCTAACTGTGCCATCTTCTATGTAGCTAAATTTCAGCTTAATATAACATAAAGTGAACAACTGATAGCTCTGCTCTGTAGAGAAATAACATTCTTGACATTCTCCCTAAAATGCTCTGGACTTGGAGTGATTTGTGAAAACAGACGTTCTTCAGCTGCAGTTGGTGACTCACCAGTAGCTCTTAGAGCTGGGGTGGGTTACTAAAAATGAAAGAGGGGAACCAGAGCCACCTAAAAACATGTTTGACACTCATCTAGTATCTCTTGCCTTGTTTTCCAACAGAAAGTAACAGGATCAGAAATGAAATAGAAAATGTGAGCAATCATTACCAAGAAGGAAAAGGGGCAGGGGTTGAGAGGGGTGGAAGAGATACTGTCCAGAAGGTAATTTCTAGCAGAATAACATTTAAATTACAGAATATTTAGCAGGCACCTAGTTTATGTACCTACCTGGGTGATGAATGTATCTGATAGGTCAATTTGAGTATCCCAGGTTTCTCTTCTGTATAGTTTAACAACTTTATCTACAGGAATTGCCAGCAACTGTTCAAAGGAAACAAGAACCGGGCGATTGAGAACAAGTTATCTTTCAAACAGAGCATAGCTCCCTCGTTCAGAAGTATTACAGTTGTGACTGCCTCGGTATTTAACGGCTCTCTAGCATCCCAGCAATGCCAACTGGGAAAGTAAAGAAAGCTCAAGTAACTTGATTTAATGCTTTCCACATGCAACCGAGCAAAGCACGCCTGTTTTTATTTTAATCTTCATTTCTTTCTGGCAGGAAACAGAAGATAATGACAGCTGCACTATAAGGTTAGAAGTTCTTATTTATGAAACAGCTAACACGCACATATAAGTCATGCTCTGAGCCCAAGGCTTACGTTCTCCTTCCCTCTCCCTCCCCAGACCTCTCCTGGTTGAAGTTGAAAAAAGTCACAGTTTCTCAACAAATCTCATTTGAATAGCTGATTCCTGAAATAGCTCATTTCATCTTTCACAGAACTACATAAACGTTACTACCTGGTTATTTTTGTTAGGACTTGGGTTTTTTAAAGACTTCTAACAATTTGCTTTGTAAGAGAAGCAAGACAACTATTTATATTTCAAATATGTGTGTGTGTGAAGAATTAGCCTAAAAATGAGAATATTGGTTTTATGCACTATGGATATTAAAAGAATTTGTACTGCAGGTGACATTCTCCCCTCCACAGAAATGTAATACATAATGCTATCGTAGCAGCCAGGTATTTTGAAGAGCGGATGTGGGTAGACAGACACAAAAGCTAAGTCGGAGAAACAGAAGATTATTCAGGTAAGAACTGTGAGAAAACACTGGAAAATACTCTTTTGATCCAGTAAACTGCAACATCAATAAAGGATGAATAGGTTCTGCCACACAATTATCACAGGCAAGAAGAGACGCCATGAAACAATTTTTCCAAATGGCTAACTTTCTCTCAGTTCCCCGTCCCTCACTTCAAGTGTGACGGGGCACGCCTCATTTCACACGGGTTCGTATTTATCTGCTCCTTCCTCCTCTCCCCTTTGCGTTATCAGATGCTGCAGAGGTGTTCTAGGTTACGTGCTACAGAGACTACTACCCCTCTCTACTCTGCCCTCGTGAGGCCCCACCTGGAGTCCTGTGTCCAGCTCTGGGGCCGCAATACAAGAAAGATGCAGAACTGTTGGAGAGGGTTCAGAGGAGGCCACGAAGATGATGAGAGGGCTGGAGCACCT
The DNA here is from genome assembly GCA_000699545.1 of Podiceps cristatus. Classification (NCBI taxonomy): domain Eukaryota; kingdom Metazoa; phylum Chordata; class Aves; order Podicipediformes; family Podicipedidae; genus Podiceps; species Podiceps cristatus. Next base: position 10,847 of record KL267907.1, on the reverse strand, counting down.
CCCCTACGAAGAGAGGCTGAGGGAGCTGGGCTTGTTCAGCCTAGAGAAGAGAAGGCTGCGGGGGGACCTCATGGCAGCCTTCCAGTCCCTGAAGGGAGCGTACAAACAGGAGGGGAACCAACTTTTTAAAAGGGTAGAAAATGGCAGGACAAGGGGGAATGGATTGAAGCTACAGGAAGGAAGGTTTAAATTAGATATTAGGGGGAAGTTTTGTATGGAGACAGTGGTGAGGTGCTGGAACAGGCTGCCCAGAGAGGTGGTGGGTGCCCCATGCCTGGAGGTGTTCAAGGCCAGGTTGGATGGGGCCCTGGGCAACCTTGTGTAGATCCAGGCCTGGAGGTTGGTGTCCCTGCCTGTGGCAGGGGGGGTGGGACTCTGTGATCCTTGGGGTCCCTTCCAACCCAGACCTTTCTACGATTCTATGAGACACCTATATAACTATACTAACTCCCCTCCCAACCCATCTGGATTACTGACCCGTACGTAGTGCTACCGCAGCAGTACATACACAATGCACGAGACCTGCAGTGTGCACTCCTACCAGCATTGCCTTTAGTCACCACAGAATCAACTTTGTTCTTCGGGTGAAAAGAAACGGCACAACTTACTCATGAAATATTTACAGAGCAAGATTACTGGTAGGGCAAAATTTACTTAAAGTAGAGAAAGATTGAACTCCCTCAATGCCCCGTTGTGAGCAATTTGATTATTTCCCTCATGTACAATGTTCCTTCGCATTCAGCGCAATGTAACGGCTTCACATTGTTTTGGGCTGACAGCTGGACTATTGCCAAACACAGTCCGGAGCTTAAACAAGTAATCATTTCCAGGTTTGCATTTTTCCTAAAAAGCGAACTTCACCCCAAATATTTTCCTTAGTCCCCAGAGCTGCAATTTGGGCTTGCTCAGATTGAGTTCTACTGTTGGACTCCCAAAGATAAAAGGATGTGGCTAAAACAATGGCACTTACCTTCCCACCGCCAGGTTGCCAGCCAAGCCTGCATATTGATTTGGCATTTATCACATCATTACACTTCTGCAGCAGCGGCCAGCTTGTTGTGCATGTCTGAAAACAAAATCCGAAAAAAATGAGTTTTCTAGCTCTGAAAATCCACTGTACAGTACAAATTCTTAAAGGAAAAGTGTGGAGAAAAAAAAGGAAAAAGATATGCCTTTTTTGGAACTGAAATAATCTCTTTCATCTAAACACAATGGTACATCCTGCCTTAAAAAAATCTTGCCAATATAGACCTGAAAATACTTTAATGACAACACAGCTACTCGTAAAAGAAATAAGATCACAGAACAAGTGTTTTTAATCAAGCGCAAAACAAATGAGTTCACGTACTGTCAGGTTACAGAGAAGTCTGGCCAAATTCATTTGTCAAATCCAGATCAACTGCAGCGAGGCGACACGCGTCAGCCTGTATCTGGCCACGGCAGTATAAAGAATGAACGGCTCTATTCTCAAGTTAGAGTACAGATACACCCATTATACTGCCACAGTCCCAGGACACTGTTAGTCTACTTGCCCCAAAAGGCACCCACTGTCCGTCTGGAACATGAGATTTCACATTAGAAGTATGCTTTTGTTTTTAAACGGTAGCAACTCACAAGTGCGGGGGGTACATTTTCAACGGTACTTACAGGATTTAATTCCACATGGATTCTTATTCCAGTCAATGGCATTTAGCAAAAATAATCCCACATACATATGCGGAACGGCCTTATTACAGCGTTCACCTGAAACCCTCTTTTCAAGTTCTTTTGAGTTCCAAGAGCAGAGACAATCTGATTCTCTCACTAAATCTGATGTCTTACAGGCCCTGAACTATTTCACCCAAATATTGCCAAGCTGAGACCAAAGACTGTATTTCTAATAAATTACATTCTTCAAACTGTGATTTACATCTGAGAAATTGTTGTGAACTTTGTAACAGCCAACCACCAATAAAAAAAGCATCATAGCAAGCCCCTTGTCAATAGCCTTAAACTCATTCAAATCTAAAAGGTTGAAATGTGCCGAGCTGAACCTCGAGTCCTTAGAAAGCTACGTACATGTGCCATAGGCGGAGGGCAGGAGAAACTGAAGCAACATGTGTCCAAAGTCTATCAAAGAAAAATCTTATCATGGGCATCATCTCAGTGATCCCGGCATGTGAAATCCGTACCTCTTCCTAATCTCAGGTCAAAGTACTCGTGTTTCTAGGATCGAGACTAACCAAGCACTTAGAAGAGAAGATACTGTGTAGCATCTCAGAGCGTTATTTCACCTTCACCGGTCAGTCTACAAGCCTGAAAGTTATTATTTCATAGGAAGCTTGGTAAAAACAGATAAAACCAAAATACACCTAGATAGTTATTAGAATAAAAAGCCTTCCTTAACCCTGAAAGCAATGAGCTGAAATTGTGAAACGGAATCTAATGCCAATTGCTCTCTTTACACAGAAGGGTTCCTTCTGCATGAGCGAAGGACAAAATATGCAACGCTGGCCCCTGAAGACAGGTGAACAGAAGAAGTCAGGGATTCCACGGACAGGAAGAACAATCCACAGCTACCCAGGGCAACATTTCATAATCAGGCTTTGGAATTTCTCCCAGAAGTAGATAAAAGCATTCTGTAAAGTGCAGTTAGATTTCTCCCCCCCCAAAAAAAATTCACTCTTTTTTCAGGTGCTCTAGTGCATAGCTACCCTTTCACTTGCACAAGAATTTCAGATATAAATATTTTTGTAAATACTAGCAGCAGCTACTGATGACATATCATAAGACACATTTATTCCAATAGGGTTATTTCAGTCCAGCTCTTCTTGCTGTCCGTGAAATCCCTGATCTCTTCTCGAACACTGAACTTTGAAAAGCAGGCCTTTTACCTGATCTGCGATTTTCCACACTCTGACAGAACCATCACAGCTCGCCGATGCCTATGCAAGAGATTTTTGTAAACAAATTAATAAAGACAGATAAATTAATGCTACAAAATCAAAAAAAACCCACAAAAAACTATAACCAATGCTACACACATGTAATATTTAGGCAGCTTTAAAAAGAAAGCCTCCCGGTTTGAAACATTTTAAGACTTAAAACTTTTTAATATTGTCATCTTGATACTTGTACTCGACTCCAAGGTACTGTAATTACAAAGCCTAATCCTTCAAGTGAGCTGCTTATTCACAAAAGAGGTTCAAAATTAATACCATGTTTCTTTAGTGAACCATCTTTTCCCCTCTAAAATCAGATCAACATTAGATTCCAGAAGAACGCAGACAGTAATTGAGCGGTAAAGCAAAGACCAAGTTTTCCTGGGAGGCCACAAGTTGTGACACTCCAGCATCAGTAAGGTCAGCTGAAATGAAGTTGTCTCATGTGCCCAGTCAGTTTGTGTGGTTTTTCTTTTGTTTTGTTGGGGTGGTTTGCTGTTTCCCCCCCTCCCACCCCATTCCCCCATGGAAAAAGAGATTCAAAGCAGAAAGTAAATGAGAAAGGGTTTTTACCAAGTAAACATCCTTGGGGTCAAAAGACAGGCTTAAAACAGGAGCATCGTGTCCTCGGAATGTTTTCTGCTTGCTGCTATCAGTCACCTCCACTACTTTGACCATGAAGTCACTGTGGATCACGACAGCACAGACACAGAAGCGTTAGCATCGCTATCAGCAACGACAGACTATTTGTTTATGGCAATAAAAGTTGCTTCGGGCACTAACTAGCTTTTGGGGAAGTTACGGCTCTCCTCACTCTATGATCCAAGGGAAAAATGAGAATCTGGAGGTGATGGGAGAAAGGCCAGACTATCAGAAAGTAATTTTTGTTTGTATCAAAGTTCATAAAATATGGTTACTCTTTGAAGAGGATATTATGTACACACAGACCATACATCTGTTTAATATAATATTCTATATGACTTAACGAATACCTATGCTTAGATACCAGAGAGCTGACTTAACAAGAACCCTCTGTTAAATAAGACCGATATTTATTACCATAATTATTCAGTCACATGACTTAAAAAAAACAGATAGAGCAAGTAGTTTACTTTGTTATGTTAACAGGATATTTAAGACCGTTTAGTGTATCAGATACCTTAACTGATTTTTTACAACTTAATTCCCTCCTGCAAAATTACAGACCTTACTGCAATTCAACTCAAAATATCAATGCTAACTTCTAAGCCAAAGAGCTGCCGTGGCAATCTTTCACCACCACCTCCTCTCGTACTTCACAGCAACACCTTCAGAGAGAAATTCCATTTTAGGACCTAATGCTATAGGTCCTAACAATGCTAAAGCTGAAAGAGGGAAGATTTAAATTAGATATTAGGGGGAAGTTTTTTACAGAGAGAGTGGTGAGGTGCTGGAACAGGCTGCCCAGAGAGGTGGTGGGTGCCCCATGCCTGGAGGTGTTCAAGGCCAGGTTGGACGGGGCCCTGGGCAACCTCGTGTAGATCCAGGCCTGGAGGTTGGTGCCCCTGCCTGTGGCAGGGGGGTTGGAACTCTGTGATCCTTGGGGTCCCTTCCAACCCAGACCTTTCTATGAATCTATAGGGATAACCATTACTGTAACTATATTCAGAAAACACAACCTCAGTTGCTAACTAAACAGTCATAAAAAGGAAGTCTAAGCTATATTGTGAGACAACCAAAATTATGTGAGCACTCTTAAACAATGCAATATAACATTGGAGAAAAAAAAAAAAGCCAGCAATAGGCTACTTTTTGTTTATTTAAGAAGCCACACAACTATTTTTCAAATAGTTCATGTGAACTTAGCCAGTTGGATGTTAAACTTCTAAAAGACTCACGTTTGTAGACTTAATGTAAAAAAATGGAGAAATCTGGGACAGCTAAAAGCAATTCTTCTTAGCTGCATTCCTTCATTTCATGGCTGCCACCTTCTCCTTCACTATGTTACAGAAGACCTCATCGAGGGGTGACCTCACAGTCTTAAGAGCTCTTTTTGCTAATCTGAGAGCGCTGGCCAGGATGCAGAACTACTGGGTTTTTCTAAAACTTTTAGAAACAGAAAAGAGTTTGCCGTCTGCCTAATCTCTCTAATCAAAGTCAGATCCTGGGGCAGAGCTGTTCCCTCAGAAACAAGCGCTGGCAAAGGGCCCAAACTCATGACCCCTGTCAGATTCAGAGATTAAAGTGGATACTGCTCCCAGCTGTCCGGCCTCCCAGTTTTGGTGGGGCTGGTGTGTCTGCTCTGCAGCTGCCCGAGTTCACAGTCCAGCATATCCATCCGAATCGCTGTCTAGTTCAGTTCACACTTAGAGGAGGCAGGGAGCTGATGCAACGCTCTGCCACCTCTACGGCAGGGATGGAGGAAAAGTTCCAGTAGAGAGGCAAGCAGATGGCTGGGTTAGCTACAGTGCCCGAAGAGGTCACCAAATCCAACCAAGAATCACCTAGGCCTTAAAGAAATGAAAAAGAGTATCGCCCGCCTGCTATTTTGCCATCTCTGTAATGGAACAGAGTATATTATTCCCTGCAGGGTGGTTAGAACTAGATGATCTTTAAGGTCCCTTCCAACTCAAACCATTCTATGATTATGTACAAGCAAACACGCTGCCCTAAGAAATGACCTAAATTAGGCATTTAATTCCCCTCAGGTGAGTCTTGCTACTGTCATCTTTTATCATTTGGCAGAACAGCGATGATGCTTACGCCAGAGAATGACTCAAAGCTCTCACGCAAATCAGAGCCCATCTAACTTTTGCGCGCATACATACATCTGCAGCACCATGAACCGTCAGGACATCATCTTTAGCACACAGTAACAAAATCCTTGATGCCACAATGCAATCCATATAGGTGAACGCTTATACAATATAAGATTGAAAGCTGAGAACACTCAAGTCTCCTAAAGAAAAAGAATTCTTTCACAACACCAGAGTTCCATTCAAAATTATTTGGTGGACCAGGCATCTCTCGGAGTATTGTTTCCTAAGTCCTTTCCATTCCTTTCTTCCCCTCCACCCCCGGAGGGCATTTTGCAATACTTTAAAACCCTCAGAGGTACGTGGATTAATGATCGCATTGGTAAAAAGCAGCCTGCCAGGAAGCGGATAGATTTTGAACGACAGCAATGCTTTCCCTCATCATGCGCAGATTACCTAGATCCAGCAGCAATTCTGGTACCGTCACTATTAAAGATGACGTGGTTTGCATTCATGGTGAAACGAGTAAGGATGCCGTCTGGAGCTCCTTCAGGAAACGTATGCATCTGAATAGTATTGTTTGATACTGCTGTGATCAGTCTTCCGTTCTAAAAACAAAAATCCATCATAAAAATTGTCAGTTAAAACACATTTATGCCCATGGAGCCAAAAAAAGTTGCTCTGACGGTGTCAATATTTGGCAAGATTAACTTTAGTGGTTCCAAAAGAGGTCTGATAGTAAGAGGAGTGGGGGAAATATTCTTTAACTTTTCGTTCTTCCCCTAAAAATACAGGCAATCACGGTAACTTTAATATTTTATAATTTTAACCAAACTATTAAAAACTAGAAACATTATTCTCTTACTTTCAGTCTTGCAGAAACACACTGCTAGATTTGATACTGAAATTCCAGTTGCTTCAGTAGACTTAAAAATCCTTATGCTATTTGGCTATTTACTGCATCAAGACCTTCCTAATTAAAATAATGAATACTCAAAGTCGCTTATGAATTTCAAAGAGAACTATCCCATCTTCTGGTGGATGGAAAAATCACTCCTTTTACTGATAGAAGAGAGCTCTCAGAACAGGAAGAATCTCGCATCAGACCGCGATTAGTGTGCTGCGGTATCAGGAGAGGGCACCCTCGCACTGAAGGTCTCCCTTAAATGCTTTTTAGAGTAGAAGTTCATAAACTGTATCTTAGTTCGGTTCAGAAAACGGGAGGCAAATGTTTACTAAAAATGAATCCAGATTAAAAGAAGTGCAAAACAAAAGAAATAACGATCCTATACTTAGTTGCGCATAGCAGTAAGTTTTTGAAATATATAAATAAAGAAATGCCTTATTTCCTTGCGGTTTTTTTTGTTTGCGGTTGGGGAGGGGCTTTTTTTCCTAAATTGCCTAAAGCTTTAGTAGAAATCCTGAAGATAAACAAAGCAGCAGCAAGTACTAAATAACCTAATAAGAGATGAGATTTATTACCTAGATTACATTGATATCTCAGATCAGTTCCTCATGACGTTTTCATTAATGAAAAATAATTTTTAAATAAGATCTCCTGAAGTTAAGCCTCAAAGTGTATCACTGAAATTTTAAAAAAATCTCTCAAAGTTAAAAGCATTTTACATCAGACTTGAGAGCACAGGATTTTTCCTTCTGGTGTCAAAAATAAAAAGCCAGGATTTTGCCTCTTCTATTCATTAATAGTTTTAGCAATTTCTGGCTCTGCCATGGATTTGCTGAGGGAACTCATTAAGTCACCTCACTTGGTTTGTGAAAAGGTAAGTAATGAGATGAAAATCAACAGCAAAATACCCTAAAAATCAACAATGAAAATAGATCATACAGGTATTGAGGAACAGATACATCAGGTACGTTAAAAAGGATATAAGAAAGAGGTTTCACTTAAGGCAGTAGTTATGAATATTATTTCAAATGATTATCTTAAAAATATAATACATATGTTAATTCTCATTTATTTCCTTTCATACTCCTCTCTAGAATCACAAACAGTTGAAAAACATTTTTAATATTTCCCTTTATCACTGCAAAAGTTAACTACACAATATCTGAAGAGCTGATGTAGACTTCTGGAATTACTCTCTTCTACAGTTGCCACAAAGACAACATTTTAGACCTTCTATTACTAATGTAATATAACAATAATTGCACATAAAGGAAATACTGTGAGAATTCTCAAGCGAAATACATGAACATGGGTAGTATAAAGGAATTATTTTCCATTATACAAATTCATACAGGTGACTTATTTGCCTCATTATTAACAAATAATGACTCTTGCAAGATACAGTAAAAGGAACTGCCTCAACATTATGACAAACAGAGCAGGTTATGCTTCAAATGCCGTTCTCACAAATCGTTACAACTTATGCAAGCCAGAATCCTGTTCTCTTCCGACTTTGGGGATCATGGGCCAGAGGCATTTTGGGGCTAAACAACCATTTTGAGAGTAAAATATCAACAAAAAAAAAAAAAAAAGCACTACCAAAACATTACCAGACACTAATCTGTGAAAGTAAATTTTTTATTAATATAGATTATAATTCCTTGGACCTTACAACAGGCCCACATAAAACAACCTCTTGGCTCTTTTTCTTAATATTTGATGATCACAGCTTATGCCGGGAAACTTTGCAACTCACATTGTGAGAAAACACTGAAACAGCCTAAAAAGGTCACTGCATGATTAGTTTATTTCTGCTGGGTTTGTTTCTCAGAAAGGAGATCAAAGTCAGAAATTAGTATAACTGAATGTGAAGGTAGAGGAGGAGACCAAAAAAAAATATTACAGGAGTTTAGTATAAGGAATAATACCTCTAAAATCCCGTGTGGGTTAAAATGAAATGTCAGAAGTATTCTTTGTTTATATAAAATACTTAATTCAGTTTAAATATTCAAAAGTCTATAGGCACATGTAATCAATTAATTTGTGTATTTCAGACAATTATATTTCAAATGCAGCTTTAACATTTTTACTTAGACACAAAGGTAGAGTATGTTCATATGCTCAAATTTAAATATCTGCCGCTCATTAAACAGCATTCCTTTTTTCTGTACATTAATCCAAAGACAAAGATCTACATATATAACATACACCAGACTGAAATGCACTATATACAGTATTATTCTTGCCTTTTTCCGTATATTATCCCAGCATATGTTTAATGTTACCCACATGAGCAGCATCCCCGAGCTTGAAAATCCAGCATCTGTACAGTCACGTATCAACACAGCATGACACAACTTGGAGGAGTTCTGTTAACTACGATACCTTTAGAGCACACGAATAGGCCTTTTCTCCCACGTTAATGGACTTCGGATCATCATCATCCAGGTTTTCCCAAATCCTGACATCTCCATCACTGCCACAAGTTACAATGCAGCTGTGGAAAGACATGGGATTTGTTAACATTCAGGAATGGAAAGGGCAGCCACTGAGACTTTCAATCCTCAAATGAAAATGCTACTGAAGTGTAAGGTTTTGTTTAAATTGAAACACGACATCTACCATGTGATACAGCTAATACCTACATTTATTATGTGTAAGTAACTTATTATGGGGGCAGGGGGGTGGGAATCACATCTGGTAGCATAACACAGTACCCGCAGCCTCTGAGAACTAGCCAGGCCTGGCACTCATCTATACTGACCCTTAGATATCAGTGGTCGACCCATTTTTTCCAGCACCTAGAGCGCATTTTTCAAAGGACTTAATTAGCACTGATTTCTCTAAGCACTGGGCATTCAACTGCTTCTTATGACTTTGAAAACTTACCTTACAGCTGATTACAAAGTTGAGAACAAAACCAAGAGTGTTAATGCATACTTGACTGATTTTTAACAAGCTTAACATGTTCCAGGCCTACAGAACCCTTAAAAAACAGTTAATATGGAATGCAAGCTTGTGGGAGTTAACTTTCACAATTTTAACACAGTAAACAGTAAACTGAAGTCACAGAGCAAACATACAGAAGTTTGCATGGGATTTTTAATTAAAGATGCTGTGAATCTGCAATCAAGCCTTGCACTCTTTTTTTTTCTGAAGTTGTTTGTAGTCCCCCAAAAAAGTCTAATTAAATAAATAAAAAAAAAGTTACAGAGCCAAGCTCTGATGCTATTCTCCTTGGTTCTGTAAGGTCTGTACTTCGACAGCAACACAATGTTGTGTAGGTAGTGAACGTATCCATGCTGGGGATTTCAGCAGCAGTGGACCAGTGGTATCTGGCAGAGATGTCTACATCCTTTTTTAAACATTTGCAGTGTAACGGCAAACAAGGCTTTTTGTGGTTTTGAGGGACTGTTATTAGACTAACTCTTCCGAGTAGTCTTTGTACTAGGGCTAGTTAACCAAAGAAAGGAGTAAGACAATATGGACTTAAACTATACTCAATATACAAGACTTACCCCTTGAGTTCATTTTGAGAGGGCTTGTTTTCTGGTTTACCTTTGATTTTTAATCAATAAAAAGGTAACAGCAAATATTTATTTTACGTTTATCCGTTCAAGAATTAGCGCAAGAACAAGACGACATAACAGCAAGCTTCACATTGGATTTCTTCAACTACATTTTTCATTTTGTAGTGCCAATGTGAACATATTTTCTCCCACACTACACCAATTCTGCTAAATTCAATCAAGCCACTCTTATAAAAAGTGCATATAGAGTTTAAATATATATATACAGACATATACTATATATATGGGCACATATATAGGCTTACAGTTAAGTTATATGCCAATCACTTCAAAATTTAGATCATCAAAACAAATGTCTTGTAGCTAGTTCTCAATACAGGCCAAAACCCAAAGGATTTGCCAGGCCAAGCCAGGCCATAAACCCATCTGGCCCAGCGCTGCACCCAGCAGCGGCAGGTACAGAAAGTCCTGAGAAAGCAACAGGAGCCAGAGCGTTCCTCCTTTCCCTGCCGGTGCCATCGAAGCAGACGTCCGTGTGGCCCTCGGTGTGGCCGTACCGCATCGGCTTTCGGGCGGAAGGCATCTTCGCTCCCACCTGTTTATTTATGAAGGACAAAAAAGAGACGGTGAAATAAATTTTAAAAGAAAAAGCTTCGTAAGAGCCTCAGAGTGGAAGGCAAAGTCAGAGGTGCAGGGGCACCCACCCACCCACGGGGGCTGGGGACAGGGGGCTCGGCCCCCACCCGTGCTCCGC
>JMFS01052680.1:0-16599 GCA_000699545.1 Podiceps cristatus | reverse complement strand
CAGTTACTGTTCAGGGTTAAACCACGACAGCCCCTCTACTTCTGTCTGGTGAGACCCCACCTGCAGTGCTGCATCCTGCTCTGGAGTCCTCAGCACAGGACATGAATCAGGATTAAAAGATATTTTGAAATGTCCATTTGTGGCTGAGAGTTTTTTGATCAGCAGCCTTGGACAACCAATGGCTAAAATGAGCAACAGAAGCTGACTCTCATGGAAGTTTTTTTCCCCAGCTCAGAGACTTACAGTACATATGTGAAAGAGAGATGCTTCCCAGAGATATGGAGAAAATGCAACAGGAAACCCTAAAACATTGTGACATGAGGATGGATCCAATGTAATGCACACACCAGATTCTGCCCGGTCTTTTTCTTTATGTTTTCTGCTTAAGGCATAAATAGAAGACAATAGCCCTCAGTAATTGGTCTGCCAGACATAGTATGAAGTATTTTTTTGGCTTAACCTTAAAAATCTTAAAGATAAAAGAGATGCTAATTGAACATCAGAAGGATTAAAGGCAGATAAACTATTTATGTTTCTCCATACGAACTCAGTGACTACAAAGAACGCAGAGGTGAAAAAATTCAGTGTAGATTCAAGAAGGCAGAAGTAGAAAATAGGTCTGATTTCTCATTACAGACAGAGGAGTGGCTATGAGGACATAGAATGAAATAGAGAAAAGCAAAACAAACTAGAAAATTACTGACTATTCAGAATGCAAATGTCTCCTGGCTCTCTGGATGTTCCCATAGTGCTTACCAAGGATGGCAATTTATTACATAAGATTAAAATAAAAAATGTTATCCTTTTGGTAAGCATATAAAGGACTCTGAGCTTTGGCTTCATTCGTATCTGTCCAATGTGCCTGTCAATTTGTGAATATTCATGTGTGCACAGTCATGTGTATGAATTTGCTTTCTGCTTCTGTCATAGTTTTTTCCTTTCAGTGCCTGTGGAAGGTAGATGTCAGTCTGCTGGCAGTCTATTAGGGATACATTTATATCTCAGTGATGCTTTTAGCTGAGTAGTGTTATATCAAAAGCTCTTTTTTCTAACAGCTGCCTAATTTACTTAATAAATTGTTAAATTACAGTTGACAGTTTCAGTACCTGTTCGTTGTGGGTCCTGTTAGCATTCAGATAACCATGTTTCAAAGAGAAACAACAGTGTATGAGAAACTTTTACTCTAAGGAAAATATGAATGCTGCAAAATGTAAAATTCCCTCCAAATTTACCACAGAGCATAAATATTTTTCAGGAACTATCTGCATCTTAACAGAAGAGTTTATGCAAAATTCAGTAGTTAAAATAAGGTAACCACCAAAATAAGGTATTTGTCATAGCAGCTCCCGTTTTATACCTGTAGAGTGCTTTTATCCAAGAGTCACCAACTGTTTTGAGATGGTAAAACATATCAAATGAAGGGACATTGTAACAGAGTATTCATTCACCTTATACCTAAATCCATTAAAGAAATACAAAAAAAAAATGGTTATAGCATCACAGAAATCGATGATTAGGATTATGGAATAGGGATTCAAACTTTGCCAACGACAGATGTGATTTCTAGCAGTTTTCTTTCAGCTCTCAATGACATAAAAGTAAGTCTCAACTCAATTTTTTAAAGTTGTATCAAAAAATAATTACAATATTCCAGTTCATTTATAAAAATTATATATATGTAAAAATCCCTCATGTAAGAAAGAGGAAAAGCCAGGCAGCTTTTTAGACATTTGCATGTCTTTACATTTGAAGCTATTCACTTGGTCATATCTAATACATCCTATGAAGCATTTCCAATGATAACTTGGATTTTGCATATGAGGTTCTTCGTAACAAATGTATCATGAATCATCCTCTCTTTCATGAAAATTCTGTTGCATGCTGATCACTTACACTGGTCCCTGGTTTTGCCTTTGTAATTATATTTTCCAGAGCATTGAGAAAACTGTGCTATAAAGTTTAGCTTTACCAAGCTACCACTTCCTTGGCATAAACTAAAATAAGACAATTAATTCCAGGACGCTAGTATTTTCACATGAAGAAGACAGAGGCCTGGAAGTTTGGTTTTGTAATGAAAAGAATGCCCTTCTAATGTGACCTTACCAGTATGCTAGTTCTTCTTGCCCTTCCATATTGACAAGATACTCCTCTGCTTTACAGAAGCTGTTACAGAAGTAGCTGAAGAATTCAATAGAGAAGACAATGGTTTTACATTTCTCCATAATTTCTGTCTTTTGTGTGCAATTTCTTCAATATCTTTGATAGAAGTTGCTTTGTAAAGGTAAAACATTGTCTTGGAAACATTGAACATTTTGTGTTAACAAACAACTCTTCTGAAGTATCTGTCTGTAAGAAAACCATGGCAGAATCATCACTTTTAAGGAAAAGATTAAGCTCATCAAAAGTCTTCTGCTATAGATCTCCTCTTTTCTGGATGCCAAAGGAGGTTAGAAGATATTCTAAGCAATAAATTGCTTAAACATTTTGGAGCCAGGGCATGTGTTGTAGTAGTTCTAGACATTTGATGACCATTCTGGTAAAGGCTTATTTTAATAAATAAGCAGCCTTTCTATGGAGAGTGGAAGCATCCACTCTCCAGGTTGAAAAGAGTTCAGATTTATAATGTTGGACATATGCTCCCAATTTCTAATTGCATCTTGCTCTATAAGACCATGTCATGTGGTCAGTTCAGCTCAAAACCTTCCTCTGTGTTTTATTTCCACAGTGTGTAATATATAGCAGACTTTCACCTGCTTTCTAATAACTTTGTCTTGGGTGTTAGGTTGTCAATAAACATTTTACATTTCTATATCCTGAATCATGCAAAAATCTCAAAACATTTGACATATCCTATAAAGTGGGACATAATTAATCATCCTAGCAATGATCAAATTTAAGGAACTGAAGTCTCATTTAAAATTCCCACATTTTATAGGGAATTTAGTTACTGCGCCTGTCAAATCATGAACACAAAGTCTGAAGATCCCTCAGTGTTCAACAAAAATGCTTTCCAATATTGCATGAGAAACTACTATTAGACCCCAACACAGAAAATTGCTCTTCTCTTTGTTCTTACACGTGCCAAACACAGAACTTTCTTTCTGTCATGACCTTCTACAGAAATGTCTGGTCACCCAGCTTTACTGAGATTTTTAATTTAGCTCTCTGTGGAGAGCTAAGCTGATCTAGAGTAAGACTATCATCCTCATTAGGAATGAGCATTTCCTATACCATGGCATCCGACTAAACAGACTAATTTGGCACTTTCCAGAAGCAGCAGGTAGGGGTTAAGTTGATTAGCAGCAATTTTCCATGTTTCCTTGACAATGCATTGCTCTCTTCAGTCCACAAATCTCCAAGTAATTTACAGCTGCCTGTTACTCAAGTTTGTTTTTCCCATTGGGCATATAGGGAATTGGTAGTGCTACTATGCATGTGAGAACACTCTAAGCCTGTTTCTCATACAGACGACAACTCTGTCTACATGGTATCTTAAAGGCATTAGTCTTCTATAGCTAGATCTTATGTTTTAACAGTAACAAAAGTACGTGCACCAACCACTTAACTGGTGGCTATCAGCTTCAAGGTGTATGATACTAATGATGCATATCTAAGTGAATATGTTTTATCTATTCAGGGCAGAACACACTCAAGTGGACTGTTTCCTCCAACAGCCCCTTTGTAATTGCCTTGTCAAAATCCTCTTTGTTCGGGAAATTGATGCAATTGAAGAATACACTAAAAGGCTTTTCCTTCATTCCTTATGTCCTTGTTTTCAAAGCTGGAAGGTATAGTAGCTTCTTTGCTAGTGCAGAGAAGTAAAAAATTCCATGGTGCAAAACTATATATACTGTGTGCCACGAAAGGTCAGAGTTTGATTCTTCACTATCACAAGACCACATTACTATATAATCCCTTTCACATATTTAACAAGCTTTAAATAAATCACCCAAAAAAATAAAGAAATCTCATAAACAAAGATAGGATCATGAAAAACATATCAAACAATTAAAATGGAAAACAGAGATATTTCTGTACACGAGGTCATCTACTTGATTCCAACTAAAACTACGCAGAAGTTCATTTCTGACATCAGGCAGTGGATTTTCCTTAACTTTAATCATGTGAATATTAGGCAGCTGCTCTATGGCTGGTTTTCTCAATGGTCAACAGTGGGAGATTGCTTCAGGTGGCAACTCATCCTGCCTTGGGAGCCTCTCTCAGTTATAGAGGGAACTTGTTAACAATCAGATGAATGATATAGAGATTTCTACCATTTAGATTAGCTATCTGCCTCTGCACTAATCGAGACCTAATATATTGATCTCCAAGGAAGTTTCTTTCCTTAATGCTCACTTGCTTAGTAGGATTTTGCTGTACTGGGATACCTGTTACTTTAAAAACCATGCATATATGACTACTCTAAATTAACACTGACTGCAGGTTAATGGTTATTTATGACTTCTGGAAGTAGCAACAGTTAGTGGCATACGTTTGAACTTTGATTCCTCTGCAAGTTGTCTACTTTTAAACAATCATTTTACCCACTTGGGAGCCTTTTCTATATTATGATAAAAATCTAGACAGCTGTTACAAGAGAGAGAACTGCCTTGAACCAGCAATACAACAAAATTGAGAGACTAGATGAAACAAACTTTCATGGTTTTCCTTTCAATTTCCCTTTAGGGGAAGGTTATAATACTCTCCCTTTCTAAGTGGTAGTGCAACATGACTAAACAGGCATCACTTTGCTTTCTTTGAGATTATACTGAAAGTGTCCATTTAGTTAATATTTGCACTTCATCACACAGTTTGTAATTACAGAAAACAAAAGGAACTCAACCCTGTCACCTGGCTCAGTATCACTTTGGAGATCTGCTTTCTGCTTTGACTTCAATGGCCTCATTTGCAGTATGAACTAAACACTTCCAAATCTCAGTTAGGGCTACTTTTCAATCAGAAATCCAAAAGGGATTTTTAGCATGTCAAGGAGGTTTACTGGAAACTGTTAGTCACATAGTAGCTCAATTCTAATACAGGTCATCATTCCACAGGCATGAGGTTCATATTTTCTTTGAGTAGCCCCCTTCCAAATAAGATTAAAATTTAAAATACTGTAAATACCAACTCCCTGAAGTGTAAATGAGAGACTGTACTTACATTGACTTCCAGGATTATTTCCTCTTAATATTCTTGGGGTTTTTCCTCCTTATTTGTCCAGAATTTTTGTTTTTTTCTTATTTTTTCTGGGCTATGTCTTCAGTTTTGCTTATTCACTAAATATTCTCATTCAGAAGGGCTTTTGCCTCCTTTCCACCCATCCAAATCCTTCCATTACCCATATATTTTTCATCAGTTCAGCTTGCTTTCTTCATCCTCCACTCTCTGTGAGATGTTACTTTAGCTTGTTGTCTCCATCTACTTCAGAGAGTAGTAGGAGCTACAAAGGTAACCAGACTTATCAATATGGCTAGCACTTCATACCTTTTGGGAACCTGACCATATAACATTCAATAATGTTTTTGAACTGTTGGATATGGTATCTAGAGATAAGTTTTGAACTCTCCAGAGAAGAATTTGTGAACATAACATCCCTCACTTCATTTCTATTCATGGAATACTTTTCTTCAGTAGAGAAGATTTTTATATACATAAATGTCTGTCAGTCCTTAAATTTGTCTGATTATTAAAGTCTGAGAAGGTGTATAAAAAAGTTTTATTATTTGAGGTATTTCTTATTTCCATGCTTTAAAAATCTCAGTAATCCAGTCAGGGAGCAGAGCCACTACTATCTGATTTTGAAATCCATCACAACTGAATATATTTATTTTATATGTTACCATGTAAAACCATTGTATCAATGTGTGAGAGTTGTCATCATGCACTGCTGATTTGTTACTGTTTTGATACCTAGCATGCTTTGTAACTTTTTATTTTATAAGATGACTGAATTTGGAGAACAAGAAACAAGACTGCTTGCCTCTTAGTCCCCAGGTTAAATTTGTAAAATTAACAGTTAATGTGGACCTAGATATTTTTAGTTTTGAAATTAAAAAGTTGAAGCAGAGAGAGTATTATCAAAGAGTATGTGATAAGTATGGAGTTCTGTGTAGGCTCCATATTTAGGGTTCACTTCCCAAAACTGGACTACACTTGAAAATGGCTGAATAAGAAAATAATAAAATCAGTATCCTCAAATACCAGTTTTTGTTCTTGGCTGTATTTTATGGAGGGAAGGGAGGAAATAGGAATGTGGGAATTAATTCTTACCTGAAGTTAGCTAACTCATGATAAAGTCCTAATTGAGAGAAAGTTCTTGTTAGTATTAGAGTTAAGAGGTAGTACCATAGCTTGTTCAGGCTTAAACCTGCTTTACTAATTCCAGTGCAAACTGTAACCTCCACAATACTACTTAGAATCATAGAATCGCTTGGTTAGAAAGGACCTTTAAGGTCATCGAGTCCAGCCATGCCTAACCACTACTAAACCATGTCCTTAAGCACCTCATCTACCCATCTTTTATATACCTCCAGGGATGGTGACTTGACCATCTCTCTCTGGGCGGCCTGTTCCAGTGCCTGACAACCCTTTCACTAATGAAATGTTTCCTAATATACATTCTAAACCTCCCCTGGCATAACTTGAGGCCATTTTCCCTCGTACTCTCCTGCTACTTGGGAGAAAAGACCCACACCCACCTCGCTACAACCTCCCTTCAGGTTGTAGACAGCGGTAAGATCTCCCCTCAGCCTTCTTTTCTCCAGACTAAACAAGCCCAGTTCCCTCAGCTGCTCCTCACAGGACTTGTGCTCCAGACCCTTCACCAGCTTTTTTGCCCATCTTTGGACCCTCTCCATCATCTCAATGTCTTTCCTATACTGCAGTGCCCAAAACTGAACACAGTACTCGAGGTGCAGCCTCACCGGTGCCGAGTACAAGGGGACAATCACTTCCCTAGTCCTGCTGGTTATACTAATCCTGATACAGGCCAGGATGCTGTTGGCCTTCTTGGCCTCCTGGGCACACTGCCGGCTCATGTTCAGCTGGCTGTCGACCAACACCCCCAGGTACTTTTCTGCCTGGCAGCTTTCCAGCTACTCCTCTCCCAAGCCTGTAGCATCACCGCAGGTTGTTGTGGCCAAAGTGCAAGACTTGGCACTTGGCCTTGTTGAGGCTCATACAACTGGCCTCAGCCCATCCATCCAGCCTGTCTGAGTCCCTCTGCAGAGCCTTCCTACCCTCAAGCAGATCAACGCTCCCACCCAGCTTGGTGTTGTCTGCAAACTTACTGAGGATGCATTCAATCCTCTCATCCAGATCATCAATAAAGATACTAAACAGGAGCGGCCCAAACACTGAGCCCTGGGGAACTCCACTTGTGACCGTCCACCAGCTGGATTTGACTCCGTTCACCACCACTCTCTGGGCCTGGCCAGCCAGTCAGTGTTTGATCCAGGAGAGTGAACACCCGTCCAAGCCATGGGCAAGCAGTACATATTCTCTTCTCCCTACCCTCTGCAATATTTCTCACCATCAGCACAACAAATTTAGTATGTAATTAATTGATACTCTTTCTGTGCCTTGCATAAAGATTCTCAAGTATTTCCTAGCATTTCTTGCCTACAAAGAGTTACAAATATTAAGGACATAAAAGTGATTTTCCATAGTAGTATTTGAGATTATCATTGAAGATTGGGAGCTAATTGGTCACACTAAGACAAATAAAATTTGGTGTTATTGTTGCTATTTTGCATGCGATGAAATTGAGATGTAGAGTTGACCTGCCCAAGGAAATAAAAGTATTTGGCAGCACAGCTGCTGTCACATTAATGTCACTTAGTAAAATAACTGAGACAAATACAGTATTGTGGTAAGTAGAACAAACATCTTTTTCCTCAATCTGTCCTGCTGGATATATACAATATGTACTGGATGGGCTCATATCAACTTCAGGATCATGCATACATCCAGAGGGACCTTGGCAGGCTGGAGAAATGGACTTACAGGAACCTCATGAAGTTCAACAAGAAGTTCAAAGTCCTTCACCTGGGGAGGAGCAATCCCACATGCCAATATTACCTGGGAACTACCCAGCTGAAAAGCAGCTTGGCAGAAAAGGACCTCGAGATCCTGTTGCACACCAAGTTAATCATAAGCCAGCAATGTGCCCTTACCACAATGAAGGCTAATGATATCCTGGGCTGCATTAGACAAAATATTACCAGCAGGTCAAGGGAAGTGATCCTTCCCCTCTACTCAGCTCTGGCGAGGCCACACCTGGAGTCCTGTGCCCAGTTCCAGGCTCCCCAGTACAAGAGAGACATGGACATACTGGAGAGAGTCCAGCAAAGGGCCACAAAGATGATTAAAGGACTGGAACATATGTCCTAAGAGGAGAGGCTGACTGTTGAGCCTGGAGAAGAGAAGGCTCAGGGGGTATCCATCAATGTGCACAAATGTCTGAAGTGAGGATGCAACGAGGACAGAGCCAGGCTCTTTTCAGTGGCGCTCAGTGATAGGACAGGAGGCATCAGGCACAAACTGAAACACAGGAGGCTCTTTGGACTTCAGGATACACTTTTTTTTTGAGGGTGATTGAGCACTGGGGCAGGTTGCCCAGGGAGATTGCAGAGTCTCCATCCTTGGGTATATTCAAAAGCAGCCTGGATGTGGTCCTGAATAGCCTGCTCTAGGTGACCCTGCTTGAGCAGAAGGGCATGGACTGGATGACCTCCAGAGTCAACCATTCCAACCTCAACCATTCTGTCATTCTGTAATCCTGTGATTCTGAGATCTTTTTGTATTTTTCAGTAGCACTGATTGGATTGGTGCTAAAGACATATAAAATGAATATAAATATATAAAACTCTGAAATGAATCAGAAGTCTAGCTCAGTTATCTTTACTTTTGAGACCCACAAGTCTGAAAGGGAACATATTTTAGATGACCAGCAATAGTATTGTATAGATATAAGTCATTTCATTTCACTAGCATTTTGCAGCTTGATTTAATTCCTGTTAGGTCTTCCCTGTCACTCCAGACACTGAAATTCTTGACAAAAAGAATGCCTCTTTACTCAGTCAAATCAATATATCAGGCTGCTGGAAGCTGAATTTTCTAGGATGAGAAATAGTTGTCAGAAATAAAAGTACTCCATCAAGCAAGTAAAAATAGTGTAAAATTTGATGGAAAGGGATCAATTTTAAATTATAAGGACAAAAGCCTATCTGCATTCAAATTATTTAAATGCTTTTTGAAAACACTGAAAAAATATTTTGATATTCCAGAATATTTTCCCCACGAACTTTAGGAAAATCAGTCAATCAGTCTCTTGAGCATTTGTCACATAATCTTTTTTGTCTGGACACATTTCCATTTTCCTCTGTGTATATTGGAGTAACCTTATTTAAAACAATCATTCAGTGCTTTGTTTGTAATATGTACTTCAACCCCAACACTGGTCTGTAGGAATTCACCCTTAGTATGAAGGTGCCATGGCATCCATACTTGTCTGTGTCCTCTTGTGGATAAGTCTGTACTTTATTTTGGTGGCTGCTGAACTGTGAGAAAAAAAAATATCTATTTTCTGTGTCTGATTTAATTTTTCTGGTAAAGATAAAGGGCCAGCTCTTTCAAAGCACCTAAATAGTTGTTAGGGAGTGAGAGAGAGTTTGTTTTGAAAGGGCAGTACAGGATTTTACCCCTTCTAGGCCTTTTCTTCATTGAAAGTCAGACCCTTGGTATTTAACCACTTTTCAAAAACTGTTCTTCAGCTAAGAGATATTTTTGCTAAGTGTTCCTGGGAACACAAGCATTACCACTGTCCTTAAAGGAAACGCTGGTCACAACCATCAGCAGAGCAGTTATATTTAAAGTAAGTTTGCTGCTATGAACACATGTTCCTATCTAACCTGAACCCACTTAAAAAGATCCTCATATGAGAAAGACGATAGGCAGCTGTATAGACTGAGTTACACATGATCCCCTCACCCCTTTTAAAGTCATTCATCTGTTTGCATGAAGGCAGATCTCTCATCCTGACTGTCTAGGAGGAAGTAGAGGTTTGTGTTCCCAGTCACTAAGGTTCTCACACTTGTTCATGTAAACCCTCCCCTCCTTTTCCATCCTGCACTCCCTCAATTCATTTGAAAGGAAAGCAGTGGTCTTACATCCATAAGGGTGGTGAGACTCTCTGAGTTCACAGGGTTTATCCTCATGCAGTTCAGCAGACAGACTGCACCCAGAGACCTTGCTCAAGCCAGTCTGCCAAACCTGCAGCAGATTACAATCATTCCAATTCATGCTTTACAGATCAAAACAAGTTTTCTTTGATTTCTGGTCATGATTAGAGAATGAGATTGCCATCCTTGGTTTATGGTAACAGCTAGATGATACTGTGGCTTTACTATCTCTGTTTAACAAGAGACCCATGACCTAACTCAGCCTCATATATCAGTTTTGGGTTGGTGTGCTTTTCATGCTTATTCAGTTGAGTAGCATGAGAGAGAAGAAATTCCTGGGCCCTCACATTTTTTTATTGCCAATCTAGCATGATGAAATTTTCAGTCAGGGATAGGAAGTACCTGCAAGGATATTTTCGTAGGTGCAACAGAGGTCTGCATTAAAGAGAATTTACCAAGACGACTCCTTTTCAGTCCCTTTGCTGATATACTTTTGGTTTAATGACTCACACAGGGGTAAAAGAACATTTTAGGATAGCTGAAGGGCATGGGTAGATGTTACCCAGGCCTTAGTTTTAAGCATATGCATGTGGGCTTTGCTTGTGGTGGAAAGAGACATAAGAAAAAAGTTCGTCTGGAACTTAAAGCAGAAGAGCCTCAAACAAACCTCATTTGGTCTCCTGTCACTATCATTGTTCCCTCTTCTGCAGACAGGAACAAAATATACCTGAAAGAGAAAGAAAGCAAAACTGAGAGAAGGCAAAAGTAGCCCCTGACAGCCTTTGGTACTTATCTTTTATAAGTCTGATGTTTCTCTTAAAAAAATATGTTCTTGAAAATATGTGCTGGACTATTTGAGGAACACAGTAGACTTCTTATAGCTTCTGAAGAAAGCCGCCTCTCTTTAAATCAGGAAACAGTTTGGAGCAGAGGTGTGTACTTGCTCTCTTTCACTCAGCAACTCTCCAGCAGGCTGTCTCTGGAACTCAGCCAAGGTGCCTGCCTTAGACAAATGTTGCAACTCTCTGCCACTCTTATTCACTGACCTTTTCTGCAGAAATGCCTGTTTCCCACTTGGATTGTCTTATCCCAGGTGGAACAGGGGGAGAAAGTGCTATCTACAGACACGCATTAGAGGGAGAAAGAGATGGAGATGGTGATTTGAGTTCAGCTGAGGAGGGCGCAGAACCATGGATCCTGCCTGAGGATCACAGATTGCTCCTTTGTCTCTGGAGCTCTTTTTTTGCACTGCTTACAGGGTGAAAGAATTCAGGCTAGGTGCCCGGATGAAATCAACCTACTGCAACAAAAAAGGTATGTCCAAGACTTGATGTGCCCTTCTGCCTTTTGCTTCAGGTATTTTCTTTGTCTGCTGTCCCCACCTGGTGTTTACCTGTTTTCTGCCCTAGACTTGGATACAGAGAATAATTGCTGTCTTCAGGCAGCTTGGAAACAGTTCTTCCTTCCATATATCATTGGGTGTTAAGAAATGGGCATTCCAAAGGTGCTAAGAACACTACAACACAATGGCATAGCTGATCAACAACTGAGAATTCTGCAGTTCCAAATCGTCAGGGAAAACACAACAGAGATCATAGGAATCTTTTGCCATCTTTAATAGTTTGTGGTCTTGAGAGAGACGTACTCTGACCTTTGGCCCAATTGCAACCAGAAATTTCATGTGTCACACCCATGTTTGTTACATATCCTCTCTGATATGTCTCTTCTCTGCTGACATGTTTGTGGAGAGGGACAAATATTTAAAGCATTTTAAAATTGTGTGACTGTGGAGGAGAGTAAAACAGATTACAGGAACCTTCCACCATTCACTGGCAAAGTCCTAGGGGAAGAAAGTCAGCCAATGAGAAATTGCGTAGCCTCTTCAGAGTCCCTGGAAATGTTCAAGGCCAGGTTGGATGGGGCTTTGAGCAACTTGATCTAGCAGAAGGTCACCCTACTAGATGATCTTAAAGGTCCCTTCAAACTCAAACTGTTCTATGATTCTGCGATTCTATGGTAAGAATTAACCTCAGCACAAGGAGGTACAAGAAAATACATACCTGGGCCAGAGACGAGGGTGGGGCTGAGCAGCTGCAACCCAAGACACAACAATTGTTGATCCACCTTGCTCTGCTGCTAGGCTTTTAACATCCTCTTCTTCTGACAGTGATGTCCAGTGAGGTGGGGATATAGACAAACAGACTGAAACTAGTCTGGCAAAGGGACTGCCACTTCAACTCAGAAGTGTGCTTAGTGAATGGATAGCAAACTAGTTTCTCTGAGTTTTAGTTATCTGGAAAGTATCTTATCCTTACTTGCAGGGAGCTACATATAACAATCATCGTTGTTACTGGTTTTCAAGATTCGTAGCATTGGGGCCATAGCATCAGTGCTACTTAAGTGATATTTAGGAGAGAGGAGATGATAATTGTGACCTGCTGCTCTATAGCTGGGTGATCAGAATACAGCAAGAGAAAAAAACTTTTGTCAGGGTAAAAAATTTTCATAATGATAACATAGTATCTGCTGTGGACTCTGCTCTTGCAAAGTATTTGGGGAAACTGCAGTGTGGATGATTATTTCTTGTGGGTGGCCAAACAGGTGAATCACAGGACTTGTTTGATCAGTTATTTATTCTATTAAGTCTTAGGGTGTGCATACGGTAATTCTATTTGGCTTAATCATGATGGCTTGCACCTGAGGAATTCATAAACATGAAAGCAGTAAAACATTTCTTGAGAACTGAAGTCCAGAGGACCAGTAATTGTACAGTAACTAGAAGGTTAGCAACTGGAAACCTTTCCTGTAAGCCCTCCTGCCCTATTACCAATGTTCACTACCACTGAATTAATGAACTGTTCAAAGCAAATAGTGAAATTAATGGAACATACCTGAAAACAGGAAAGGGTGACGTGCTAGAATATTTCCATTGTTATTGTCTTCCCTTTTTAAAATTTCAGCCCATTTAAGAGCACGAAGAGAATAACAATGAGAATATTGTAATGCTTAGGGCTAGAAGGAGCCACAAGCTGAATGAGAGAAGTGAACAATCACAGAGTCAACATCCTTCAGAAAACTTGCTCCTATACCAGCCTGTAAACAAGTGAGACAACTTTCTGCTGGAATTGTGAGTTCAGCCTTGGTTATCCTATCTCAAAAACATGAAGGGAATGTAAGAATGGGCACAAAAACTATAACGTGAGACAGAATTTAAATTGTTTGGCTTAGAAAGTTAGTAAGTGGGAGGGTGTGTGCATAGAAGGAAAGTTTCCTAAAATAATGAATGGTAAAGAGGAGGATGATCCTATCCTTCATATAATGGAAGAAATAAGAGATGTTGCCAAATTAAAAAAAAAAAAAAAAAAAAAAAAAAGTCCTTTTTAGAGAAAGTGTAATTTACTTCTGGAACGGGATATAGTGACATAAAAAGCACAGCACAATCGAAAAGTGTAGACAACAGACTTGGGGGTATTTTTTAAGTAGATTACATTGATAGTGTGGCTAGTAGCATAAATCTACTGTATGCAGTCAGAGATGTAAGAGACTTGTTTAATGGCCTTATCAAGGTGAAGCTCTACTAGAAAAGGGACAGTTAAATGTACTGCAGCTTCTTCCATCATTAATGTTACTATGCTAATTTACATGATACACACACCACCACCACCCCACCCCCAACAGACACATTTAACCATTTTATATACTTCATGAGTGGTCTAGTCCTGATACTAGCATTTAAAAAATCTCTGGCATCTTTCTTCACCATATGTGAGAGTGGCCATGTTCTCTAACAGAACACTGTCAGAGAACTAACTCACAGTTAGTGAGCTGCCATTGTGTCACAGTATGACCAAGGCTATGTCACCCTAGTTTCACACAATAAATAGGGAAATCATTGCAAGCGTCATGTAACTCTGAATCTTAATAGTGGTGCATAGCCTTAGACAACTTGTGTTACCTCTCTCCATTTTCAACCTTACAATCTGCAGGGCAGAGCTTCGCTTTTGGTTAACTGTTTCCCGGTAGGTCAATATTGATTAAAAACTGACTATATCATAATGGGTAACATTGTAACTCTTGATTGCATTAGAAATAGGACTGAGTTGATCTTCCGAAAGTTTTTATTTCTTTAAATTATTATATTTCTTTTGATTATGCATTTTTAAATTATTATATATCTTCAGATTATGCATATATCATTAGAAAATGCAAAAAATTTTTCAACAGTACATACATTCCTGATGTAGGTAAGGCCAAGTGCTATCAGTGGTGTGTTCATGTTTCATGCTATACCAATGTT
Source organism: Podiceps cristatus (assembly GCA_000699545.1). Classification (NCBI taxonomy): domain Eukaryota; kingdom Metazoa; phylum Chordata; class Aves; order Podicipediformes; family Podicipedidae; genus Podiceps; species Podiceps cristatus. The sequence continues at coordinate 2,121 of JMFS01052680.1, read as the reverse complement.
GTTTATTCAGATATATAAAAAGCACCCCAGTAGCTAGCAAGAACTGGAATTTCATGTAGAACTGTCTGGGACATTCTTTTAGATGATTACATAGATAACATGCTGAGGAATGCAGCACTGCTAATAGAGTATTAGGAAAGTAGTCATTACCATAAATGACTGTATTTTTAAGAGTGACTTTTTCTAACAGGTTTGTCTAAAGGTTTATTATGTAACACAAACAGCCCACAGCTGTTGCATTTTTATAAGCTAAATCTTACTCCCAGTGACACTGTTCAACCCCATTCGTCTCAGTTAGCTTGTCCAAGTGGGTTCAAGAACAGATGAACTATTGAGCAGTATTCATCTCCTCCTCTGTTGCCTCATGAGGGTACACAAATAGTTGAAGCTTTTTGTCATATTTAAAATCCAAATTGATTTTATTTTTAAATTAGAACAGAATACAATGTAATTGCATAGTTCTAGTTGGAAGGGACCTACAACGACCATCTAGCCCAACTGTCTGACCAATTCAGGACTGATCAAAAGTTAAAGCATGTTATTAAGGGCATTGTCCAAATGCCTCTTCAAGACTGACAGGCATGCAACCACCTCTCTAGGAAGCCTGTTCCAGTGTTTGACCACCCTCTTAGTAAAGAAATGTTTCCTAATGTCCAGTCTAAATCTCCCCTGATACAGCTCTGAACCATTTCCACACATCCTTTCACTGGATGCCAGAAAGATCAGCACTTCCCTCTCTCCTTCCTCAGGAAGCTGTAGAGAGCAATGAGGTCGCCCCTCAGCCTCCTTTCCTCCAAACTAGACAGACCCAATGTCCTTAGCAGCTCCTCATAGGACATGCCTTCTTCCAGCCCTTTCACCAACTTTGTTGCCCTCCTCTGGATGCATTCAAGGACCTTCACATCCTTCTTAAATTGTGGGGGCCAGAACTGCACACAATACTTGAGGCCAAACCAATGCTGAATACAGGGGGATGATCACCTCTTTTGACCGGATGGTTATACTGTGTTTGATGCACCCCAGAATGAGGTTTGCCTTCTTAGCTGCCAGGGCACACTGCTGACTCCTATTGAGCCTGCTGTCGACCAGCACCCCCAGATCCCTTTCTGCAGGGCTGCTCTGCAGCCACTCCTCTCCCAGTTTATACTTGTGTCCAGCATTCCTCTGCCCCAGGTGCAGAATCCAGCACTTGTTCTTGTTACATTTCAGCCATTGATTATTACCCAATGCTCCAATCTATCTAGATCCCTCTGCAAGGTATCTTGTCCCTCAAGACAGTCAACAGCACCCCCCAGTTTCATATCATCAGCAAACTTGCTAATGGTGCATTCAACTCCTGCATCCAGATCACTGATAAATATATTGAACAGAGCTGGCCCTAAAATTGAGTTCTGAGGAACACCACTGTTGACCAGTTACCAGTGAGGTGTAGCCCCATGCAGTACAACAGTTTGAGCTCTGCCTTTCAGCCAGTTCTTCACCCCGTGCATCATGTACCTGCTCATCCCCGAGTTGGGCAATTTGTCCAGGAGGATGCTGTGAGGGACAGTATTGAAAGCCTTACTAAAAAACAGAAAAAATTACATCTACTGCCTGCTCACTAGGCAGGCAAACTTATAGTAGAAGGATATCAAATTTCCCTTTGTGAACCCATATTGACTGTGTCTGATGATTGCATTATTCTTTAAATGCTTTTCAATAGCACCTAGTATTATTTTCTCCATAATTTTCTGGGTACTGAAGTTAGACTAACGTGTCTGTAGTTTCTTCGGTCTTCCCTCATGCCCTTCTTGTAAATTGGAATCATACTGGCTAGCTTCCAGGTTCTAGTCAGCAATGACTTCCTCAGGCTCCCAAGGCCTTTCATAGATGATTTCATCAGGTAAACAGACATGCATAGTAAATTCAGTGAGTTGAAATAAGTGGGGGGAAAAATCCAGTTAAACACAGTTTTGTGCTCTACGCCACAACATATTGCCTTTAGCAGGCCTACTTTTTTAACAAAAGCTGAGGGACATCTTAATGAGCATCATGGAAATGGCCTGCCACAGTTATGTGAGAAACTCAGATTCTAATATTCATTATCCTATTGGCTGCACCGATGGGCTGAGGTCAACTGCA
>JMFS01052677.1:0-10929 GCA_000699545.1 Podiceps cristatus | reverse complement strand
CAGTTACCTTTTGGGGTTAAACCATGACAATGTTTCTCTAAACTGCAACTTTAAAATTGTATGTCATTGAGGATCATACCAAGAATGCATGATCATCACCCATTTTAAAAGGAAACTACAGGATTGTTTCTAGTGCCTAAGAAACTCCAAAACAAACAGAAAAAAATGATATTTTAGAGAACATACTAAATATTGCACTTCTTATTTTTGTATCCCTATCATATTTACAGTATCTAAAGCATGATAGCAGATTCCAAAGTAATCTTAACAAATGAAGGATGGTCCCAGCAAAACAAAGTTCTTTAGGCTGATGACTAACTGACTACTTTACATCATAGCAAGAGGGAAATATGAGAAAATTACGTATTTGTCCCACAGAGGTAGCCCCTGTTGCAGACGGAGAACATGATAAAATCAGTCATCACTACAGAGATTGTCTCATTTGAAAAGGTTCAATCAAAAAGCAGCAGGTTTTAATTCAGACAAGATCTTTGTCATTGTAGCTTGCATTTTTATACTTTTCCATTATAGGTATCTGGATTTAAGCATCAGGTTCATTTGTGACTTATCACATGTGCCAACTTTCCTGATAGCAACCTTGCAAAGAGAGTAGTTTAAGTTTCAATGGGTAACTACTTTATTTCTGGCATGAGGAAGAGCACAAAAAGGTGAAAAATGGCCAAAAGGGAATTCCAGGACTGTCAGAGAGGATATCTTCAGCTCTTACATAGCACCTTCGGGGAAGAAACAATAACAGTGTACCGGGTTTCATCAAAAAGAGTGTGATCAGCACATCAAATCGGTGATTATTTCTCTTCAAACAGTACTTGCAAAGCTGTATCTGGAGTATAAGATCCAGTTTTGGGCCACCCTGTACAGGTGCTGACAAACAAGGAGAAAGTCCAGTGAGGAGCCACCGAAGTGGTAAGGGGGCTGGAGCTCATGCCATGCCAAGAGGCTGAAGAAACTATTTCCACTTTGAAATTAAAACTGCTTTGAGCAGGAGGTCAGACCAGATGACTTTTGGAGGTCTCTTCTAGGCTGAATTTTACTGCGAATCTATGATTTGCAGCATCAAATTCAAATCTCAGAGCTTTGTGGGACCTGCAGAAAGAATAGAGTGCCTTGGAGAGAAAATATGCAGGTGAATCCATCGCATAACCTCTCTACAGGATGATTCTCCCTTTTTGTATGCAAGCATTACCCATTTAAGGAGACTGTGTGGTTCATGCCAATGAAATACTTGTACAAATCAGTTAGGCATACCAAAGAAAACTCAGTTCTCCTATGATTCCCATCATTGACAAGTGCTCATATATTTCTCATCTGACTTTCTTTGTGGCCCTTATTTTCCTTGTGTCACTCATTTTCTTATCCGGCTTAGCCATGCTGGCTACTTTGACAGTCTGAGTGCACACAGCCCAAAGCTAACAAGTGAAGCTTATCAGAAGATACCCTTTTTTTGTGCCTCAGATCACAAAAGTTGAACTTTGGTCCCTTTATCTTTTGTCAAAACAAACTTTCAAATCCTTTGAAGTACAGCAGCCTCAAGAGTGCTGGTATCAGCTTTTCTCAATCATACATGGCTACAGCCATTTTCTCACTGCTGCTTTGTGCATGGTGTGGGAAAGCACTGCTTGAACGAGACAAATAAGAAAATGTTACAATAGCCTTCTACAGCAAAACCATAAAAAGGGAAGAGTCTGCTGAGACTCTTGCACTTGAAATGATGTCCTTGGATGATTTAAGAATAGTCTGACTGGTATTATGGATACAGTATCATTCAAAGATTAATTTAAATAAGAGACAGTATAAGCTGTATCAGAACAGTGAAAAGACTTTTTAGCTGAAATATGTTGTTTTCTTTGGACTGTAGTTAGTGTTTAAAATTGCATATACAGCATAATATTTTCTTTTATTTAGTATGTCACTTTCAGGGTGTGTTGTCAGGCAATATCTGTAATTCCAAGGTGAGGGAGGACTGCTCACTCTTTTTCATGGCATTCAGCATCTTAAAGAATTGGCTTGCATACTACTTCTGAAATGTTCCCTCTTTTGATGAAAGGGAAAAAATTATAATCATGCATGCAGAAGATGAAGTTGCACCAATCATGTCTGCTAATATTTAGTGCACAAAAAAAAAAAAAAAAAAAAAATCAAACTAAAAGTATTTTATGGGCACATAAAATAGGGTATATCACTTGAAAATCCAGATGACACAGGCTGATAAAAGTACTGAGGGAAAAAAACCAACCTACTGATTGGCAATCTATGACATGCCAAGTGAACAGCGGGAGGGGGGAAACAGTGTGTGCTTTTTAGAGAAAATTTACTGTGCAGAGGTGGGCCTTCCAGCTGAGCAAGAGTGGAAGCATAAATGTCAGAGATACGTGATGCAGAAAGCATCACTTAGGGCTACTATTAAATCTAGAAAATAATGGTGAAAAGAAAGTAAATGAAAATTAACAAATGAAGAGAACACTTATGATACACAATCTCAGAGGTCTTAGGAGAATAAAATAATTGTTTAAAGAATACCACCAGCAATATTTTCCTAGTTTGACATCACATTTATCAGTTTAAATTAGTATTTCTGTGGATTTAGCTGTAGTGGAAATAACACTAACAGATGTGAGGGTATATAGTAAAATGTGTTGTAGAGGAAGTCTGTAAATACTATTCATAACAAATGACTCATAACAGGAAGAAATGCAATTCTTTCTTCCATGTAATCATTTAAATGAGGCAAATGAGTTTTCATCAAGATTAAAACATATATTCCCTTGCTCTTTTTTCCTGTTAAAAAATGCTTTGTGTTTTTCATTTACTGTTCATTTTTTAAATTCTTGTTTTCTTTGTTGATGTGCAGGTTTTCATAGACACTAAATTAATTGCAAGTCACAAAGTGATGACAAAATGATCACACGCTTGTGTTTTAACTGTGTGCTAAGTTCAATGGGTCAACATTTAATGAAAAATTTAACTAAAGAAATATAAGAGTATGCAGAAGATTTTCAGAACACATTAATATATAAAATGAAAAATTAAGCTTTCCCTTCTGTTTTGCACTATACTAAGATAATCATGCCTTAATCAAACCTGTTTAATTAAGCACTTATTAATCCATTTCACCAGTGTGTCATGAAGACATTTCCATGAACATGAGGGACTATGTGAATCCAATTTGTTATTAAAAACATTCAAAGCACATCTGACAAGGATATATGAATATGTTTTTCTGTACTTCACTAGCAGAACTGCAAGCATCCTAATCAGAAGGATCACTATAGAATTTTTCACTAGTGAGCAGTCTGTACAGGTTTTTCGGGGTTAACAAATATGTGCACACCAAAGTGCTGTCCCTTGATTCCTCTCACAGAATACTATGAGTCCAACTCTTGTCTGATTTTAAGAGACAGCATGGAATGATTATGTGTCCCTCTGCTTCTCAGGAACAACTTATTTTCTGGATTCTATTATACCCAATGGTAGTAGCATTTAACTTCTAGATTACTTTAGTAGAAATTTCAATGTCTCCAGTCAAATCCTGAAAAACTATTTTATCAGATAATTCTCTTTGGAGTTGCTTTGTTTTGCTTGTTTATTTCCTGCCAATGCATTTAAATATTGATAGCTTCTGGTTTAGTGAGAGCTATGTATAAATTATAGATAGTGTATTTTGGAAACCTACTATTAGATTTTTTTTAACAAAATATGAATATGAATATGAAACATCTATGAGTTTACATTTTGTATCTTGAAATTAGTAGCTTTTCTAATATAGACATTTGGTGATCACATTTGGTGATCTATCTAGCTAGTCAGTCAGAGAAAAACAATTCATATAACAAAGTAAAATTGTGAACAACAGCAGCAATCATAAGTTTCACTTTTGTAGGATAACCATATGCTGATTTATTGTCAATAATTTAAAGTGAGAAAAAACTGAGACAAGAAATTTCTGATGAAAGATTTCCAGTCCAAACTGAAATATAGTCAAGTTCATCTTACGGGACATAGAAAGGAAAATATTATAACAGATTAATAACACCATGTTCCCTATAGCCTTATGCATTGAATACATTGATGCAGTCATTCCTGTAATGAATTTGACCATTACTGCAATAAGTTTGACCATTGCTCAATGTCTGGATGGAGAACAGTGATGAATGGTGTCTGTATTGGGACCAGCACTGTTTATTATCTTTATCAGTGACATAGACAGTGGGATTGAGGGCACCCTTGGCAAGTTTGCAGAGGACACCAAGGTGAGTCGTACGGTTGACAAATGCGAGGGACAGGATTCCATCCAGAAGGAACTGGAAAAGCTCTAGAAGTGGGCCCACATTGACTCATGAAGTGCAACAAGGACAAATGCAAGGACCTACAGCTGGGTCAGAATGATCCCCAGTATCAATACAGACTGGGGGATGAGGGGACTGAGTGCAGCCCTGCCAAGAAGGATTTGGGGGTACTGATGGATGAAAAACTGGACATGAGGCAGCAATGTGTATTTGCAGCCCAGAAAGCCATCCATATCCTGGGCTACATCAAAAGAAATATGTCCAGGAGCTCAAGGGAGGTGATTCTGCCCCTCTGGTCTGCTCTGGTGAGACCCCACCTGCAGTGCTGTGTTTAGCTCTGGGGCCTCAGCACAGGAGAGACATGGAACTATTGGAGCGGGTCCAGAGGAGGCCACAAAAATGGTCAGGGGACGGAGCACCTCTCCTATGAAGACAGGATGAGAGAGCTGGTGTTGTTCAGTCTGGAGGAAAGAAGGCTCTGGGCACACCTTGTTGTGGCCTTTTAATACTTAAAGGAGGCTTATAAGAAAGATGAGGACAGACTTTTTAGCAGGGTCTGCTGTGATAGGACAAGGGGTGATGTTTTTAAACTAAAAGAGGGTGGATTCAGACTAGATATAAGAAAGGAATTTTTTACAATTAGGATGGTGAACAGGTTGCCCAGCAAGGTGATATAAACCCCATCCCTGGAAGCATTCAAGGTTGGGCTGAATGTAGCTCTGAGTAACCTGATCTTGTTGAAGATGTCTCTGCGCATTGCAAAGGGGTTTGGAATAGATGACCTTTAAAGGTCCCTTCTAACCCAAATCATTCTATGATTCTATGGTTTAAGTTTCAAAAGGATCAGTCTGCTATAATTTGTTGTTAAGGTAGCCAAAGAGCAATTAGGACAACTGATAATTCTAGAAGAGTATAAATCTGAGGGATACAATCAATTCCAGGGAAATATTGAACCTTTTGCTTACTCAGTGTAGGCCAATTAAGTCATGGTAACATTGTAACTTTTGCAGTATTTAAGGGATGTTGTTTAATCAGGCTTAAAAAGAAGCTGTGATTTCCTCACTGAGCACAGACTTTTCTGCACATTTTCAGGATAATTTTCTCCGTGGCACTATTTGCATCTATTTCTGTTCAAGTTTTTTCCTTTATTCTTTTTGTCCTCATCTGTAAGCTCACTGAAGTAGCACAGTATTTTGTACATCTCCAGCTCTATTCAATAAATAATAGAAGTCAGAAAATGGACTTTATTTTATACCCATTTGCTGAAGTCCATAAATATTAAATTTTACTATATGAATTTGTGGACATATTTAAGATTAGAGAGAGACAAAAAAAGAGTATCTGCAGTCTGTCACAGATAACTTTCATGTAATCAGGACTGAATACTGAATGAAATGAGTGAAATCTGTACACAGTTTATTATCATTACCTGTAATATACTCCCCAAATGTCTTATCACTTTCAGAAGGAGGATGAATGGCTTAAATGATTGATAATGCAATGCAGAAAATTACAATGCCAGATGACTAGTTCAGATATCTCAAAGTGGTATATATAAAGAGCTCCACAGTTGCCTGGAGATACCATACAAAGTCAGTGGTGTCTTTTTTTTTTTTTTTTTTTTTTTTCCCCCTTCAGTTTATTCATTGTTTATTAGTGTAATTACAGTTTGAAAATACAATGTTAGCTTTCAACAATTGCTGGCATTTACCAATGAACAGCCAATGTGGACTATATTCAGTAGTCTCAGCCTACAGTTCAGCCAGGCAGAACTGCTTTGTATCTCTGCTGGCTTTATGACCAAAGTTTAAGTCTGAAAGCTGAACCTTAAGGATTTCAAAGAAATCTGCTTTAAGGAACTTGACACCTTAATATTTAGGTGTCATTCATGAATTAGCATTTAAATGTGGGTCAATAGTTCACATCAGAGTCAAGCATATGTACCAAGAAGAACAGGGTTCACTGTCACCAGTCATGCTGTGTTGCTCGTACCCTTCATTGTCCATGTAACGTAATAATGTATGCTACAACTCTTCCTGCTGCCTCCAGTATCAAAGATTCTAATAACAAATAGCATTAGAATGTGTATATCTGTTAATACCTTAGGTATATGATTACCTGATCTGTGAGGAGCTTCTGAATAAATTAATCTCACAGAAGATTTAAGTCATATGTCTGATTTAAAAGAATAGCAACCTTTAGTTAACAGTGGAAACTGGTCATTAAAGGAATACAATCTTGGGTACTGGGTAGAATCAGGTACAGGGGTAGCAATGAAAACAGAGAATAAACATTCAATGTATGTAGAACATACTTATTTAATAAATTTCAAGTGTGGTGTAAAGTCGAAAACCAGTGAACAAAGAGCAAGGTGTAGAGTGTGACAGGAAAAATATGATCCCGCAGTTCACAGTGAGAAACCCCCACATCAGCTTCATACTTCCCCCAGCAAAATGAAGTGCAAATTTTAAGGAACTGCTAGAACTTATCCTAGAATGGTGGTGTGTGTCAAAATTATTTTTTAATTCTGTGTTTATCTGTAAATAATTTTGTTTTAATACTCATAAAAGTATTCAAGCGTCTATTTTACCAAAATGTACCATGAACACTTCACACATCTAAATTAGTAAACTTGTGTTCTTCTAGTATGACCACTTAGGAATTTTCTACTAGGAGCAATTAGAAAACCCCACAGCAAGAAAGAGTTACCCCAACAAAGGGAGGGTTTATAATTTATCCTAACACTGAAAGAAAATTAAAAGGAAATGTAGATACACTGACGAAGAGGCTTATTAAAGGCAACATAGGAGAACACTGCAAAGCCAAGAATAACGTCTGTATCTCCTGCACCTAAACAATTGTTTCATCCACTGTTTCACTCAAAGAGCAGGGTTTAAAAATATCAGGACCAAGATTAAGTGAGAAATATTCAAAAGAAAGATCATGATAAGCACGAAAGATCTCAGGTGTTTAACAGAGTTTTAAATATCTTTTGCTCTAAAAAATTTGTTCAAAAAAAACAGGAAACAGAAGTCATTTAGTGCAGTTCCCATCTTACAGACACACCATGCTGGTAAATCTGTTTTGTGTTCAATTAAATTATTGCACATTACAGCTAAAAATGAAAAGTAATTACAACTTGATTAACATTGAATTAATGGCCTGAGGGAATTCACCTTTGTTTAGACTATAATATTATTAAGAGAAAAATTATTTTTAAAAAATGCTTGATTTACTGAACATAGAAAATGGGAAAATATCTCATGTAATTAGATGATCTAGGACAGAGTAGTATTTCACTGAACTGCAAAGCAAGTCTAGTGGGATAAGCAGCAGTATCAGTCCAGTGACATAAACCCACTGTTGCTAGGAGCTTTGATATCAGCCAGAAATATGCTGAGAAAATTAATTAGAGAAAAATCATTACCGAAGACATAATGCTACTGATCTTCATTACCCATCATCCCAAAAAGGGCTCACTTAATTTGATAAATTTTGCTATTAATATGGAAACATAGATTCATGTTTGCATAATAATGATATATTTTGCCAGTTGCTGTCAGCATCCTTAAAAAATTACTGTTACAAGCTAGAAATGTAGCAAATTATGGAAATCACAATTACCTAAATTAAGCTAATTTACAAAGAAGAGGAAATATGCAGGTTTTCCACCCTAGTTTGTTTCCTGTCAATGTGAACGTTACATAAATATTTATGTCATTCAGCTGTGCTTCTTGTTTGTTTCATCGGCTTATGTTGACACACTTGCCATTATTTAATAATGACTATGTCTTCTAGGTATCTGTTGCTATCTTAGAACAAGATGTTATAACTATTCAGTTTCAAAGTGATAAAGAGAATGAAATTTATTTGCCCTTTCTTTAGAAAACTTGACCCCTACTGACAGGGCAGACAGAGCAGAAGGAAAGTCACTGCTAATAATTAGTGGGTCTGTGGGACACTCAACCTGCTTCAGTATAATAACCTAGATTGTGGGTGATAATTGTGCAGCCACACGACCTTTATGAAAGCCCATCACAGCTGTGGTCTCTGTACTGGAACAAGAGTAAATCTGCTAAAAATATTTCCAAACCAGACCAGGAATAATTACATTATAAGTGGCACTACAATTTTCCCAAGACATGAAACAACACACAGTAGGAACAGTACACAGGATTTACAACAGATTTTTTTTTATGTACTTCATTCCACCTTTTGAACAAAATAATCATTGTTACCTCTCAAAAAACTGCAATGTGTGCTACCATTACACAACTTCTTCAATACAGGGCTATATGCAAGCTATTCTATGCTCTCTCCAAGGGTACAATGTCATGTAATCCTAGAAAAAAAGGTATTTAAGAAGTCATCTAGTTCAAACTCCTACATAAAACAGGGGAACTGGAAAATTAGATTAGGTTTTTTAAGGTCTTGTCCAACTGAGTTTTGAAAAACTCCAAGGATGCAACAACTTTGGGCAACCTGTTCCAGGGTTTAACAACTCTGATTATGAATTTTTCCTTATATTTGATGGGTATTTCCAACAACTTAATGTCTGTTGCCTCTTGTACTTTCCCTGTGAACCTCTGAGATGAGGTTCCCTCTGGCACTGACTTCTCCAAGCACCTCCCTCTTTAGGCCATGGAAGAGTGCAATTAGATCTGTCAGGAAGTAGGAGAGACTCAAGGGTGGCACCAGGGGAGGTAGAGGCAGTTGCACCACAAGCAACTGCCCAGTCCCACAGCACCCTGAGGAAAGCAGAACAGGTCAGGTGACAGTAACCAGGTTCAGCAAGAATCCAGATAACCAAACAAGTTCCTAATGATAAATCAGTCCTGAAATCAACCCAGGAAGTCGAAATGGCAAGTCAAGGGCAGGTTAGGTCTGGAAACGGTAGCCAGAATCAGATGCCATCCAGCAATTACCAGATGAGTCCATTGTGATGAGATGAGTCTCAGGTCAAACCTGGAAGTCAAATCTGTGAGTTACTGTCAGTGACTGGATCAATGATGTACACGGCCCGGCACGGTTATACCTGTAAGACTGCTGCAACATAGCTCAGGCCAGGACCATACACAAAACCTCAGCTTAAAACCAGCTCTTTTGTGAAGGAACTGCAGCCCCTGGTAATGTTTAACAGGTATTTGGAGCAGCTAGTCCTCTGCCACTCCTTCCAGACTTTTCTTGAAGACCTCTATGGCCAGCTGAGACTTCTCAAATACCCCTCATTATCAGGGAGCTGGCTTTGTGCATGGGCAGCCAAATGCTGGCCCTTCACTACCACTAGTGAAAACAATTATAGGAGGAAATTAATTTTTTAGACTTCCTTCTCAGAGTTTAAATGGCCAATGTGGATGCCAGATCTGAGTATGATGGTGAGAAGTACAGAAGCATAACAGGACACCAGAAACTGCAGTTTATGTACTACTTAGTTGTGTACTACTATAGCTTGTGTTGTGATCTTTGTACATCTTCTAAACCATACTAAGAGGCTGACATAATCTTTCCTTCAAGTAAGGTTACCTTAAGAAATAATGTCCATGGCAAGGATCCCCAAGCTAACAGCAATTTGAGCCACACAGTGCAGTTCAGGTTCACAAAAACAGACTGATGAATTTGTGTGCTCCCCACTGACAAGGTCCATACAGCATTTCACACCGCCACATGAAGTAACCAGCCAAGGGTTCCACTCCCTTGGGTATTTCTATGTATTTTTTCATTCCACAGTGAAAACATATTTTGAGAAAATCTTTTTTTCACCCTCATGAGACTATAATCCAAACACAACAACAACAAAAAAAGATGATCTTACCCAAAACATAACTGAACTACTTTGAGTTATTCTTCTGCCTGTATGTATAGATAAAGCTATTAATTACATCAAGAAATCATTACAGTGTGAAGAGCTGTCCCTGAAGAATAGCCATGAACAGGTCGAAAGCTTATGGGTAAGAATCAGAGAGAGAGGCAACAAAGGGAACCTGGTGGTTGGTGTCTACTACAGGCCGCCAGATCAAGAGGAGCCGATGGACGAAGCCTTCATCCTCCAACTTCGAGAGGCTTCGTGCTCGCAGGCTCTCATCCTGCTGGGGGACTTCAACCACCCCGACATCTGCTGGAAAACCAACACGGCAAGCTGTAGGCAATCCAGCAGGCTTCTCGAATGCATTGAGGACAACTTCCTAAGTCATGTGATAGACACCCCTACCCAGGGGGAGGCAATACTGGACCTGGTGGTCACCAATGCAAGAGAGCTTGTTGGAGGCGTAAAGGTTGGAGGCAGCCTGGGCTGCAGTGACCATGTGCTCATGGAGCTCATGCTCCTGAGGGAAATGTGAATAACAAACAGTATAGTCAGGACCCTGAATTTTAGGAAGGCAAAATTCCAGCTCTTCAAGGAGATAGACAGGACTCCCAGGGAAACAGTCCTCAGGGACAGGGGAACAGAACAGAGCTGGCAGATCTTTAAGTAGGTGATCCACAGAGCACAGGAGCTCTCAATCCCTAGGTGCAAGAAATCAGGCAAAGAAGGGAAGAGACTTGCGTGGCTGAGAGAAGAGATGCTGGTCAAACTAAGGAGCAAGAGGGAACTTGGAAGTCCAAGGGACCTGATGAGATGCATCCC
>JMFS01052675.1:0-43982 GCA_000699545.1 Podiceps cristatus | reverse complement strand
CCCCCCCCCCTTTTGGTGTGAATATGTTAGAAAAGTCTCACAACAGAATTTATTTTTCTTCTTGTGCTTTCCCCTCCTCTGTTGGGTTTTTAGCACTTCTCATAAGGCAGAGGGCAACAACAGAAATCATCCAGGTCTGTAAATCTCTGAAATTTCAGCCCATTGATTTTTACTAGAGAAAATATATGTTATGTTCATGAAATAAATATCTCTGTTGTACGTCGTATTTAATTCCAGGATATCTTATTTCTGCTTTCCAACCTGTGTAAGAGTAATACCCTTCCTTACAGTACCATCCATTCTCCTTCCTGAAAGTAACCTAGGATGCTAATCTGTAGTCCTAGGGTAAAAAACTTCAGCTGTCTTTGTAGTAGAAGTTAAGCTATTTGTTGGCTTATTTCCAGCAGAAACTTTTGGGCAACAGAATCTCTAAATATTTACATGAGATGACACATGAAGAGGAAAATAAAGAAAATATAATTTGCGTTATGTAAAACAGTGCTATCTGCATGATCAGGATAAATCTATCTCGTCTATTTTCTTACAAATATCCTACTTCTGTAGTGTGGTTTATAGTCTTAAGCTGTAGGAGTGCTCACTGCAGATTTCCGTAACGTCGTGTCTGATTACACGTGGTGCAGAAGAACCTCATGTTAAAACAAGCATGTGGCAATAACTTCAATGTGTTGGCCAGTTATATCACATCATGCCATCACGGGCTTTTCTTAGGTTCCTACCACAGGGACTTTCTGGAGGGTATTTATTTGTCAGAGTGATTTTTGGACTGGTTGAGTGAAACAAAAGCAGATGGCAGAAAAGGAAGCCGGCTACGGAGGAGCCAGGCCTATCTGTCTAGACTTTGAGCCTACTGACGATTGTGAGACTGAATGTGCTGTGTAGGAGCTATAATTTGTAATTGGATCTCCTAACACTAGATGACCAATATTCAGTTTCCTATTTTTGTGACCTGTGCTACATGACCATAAGTGGTGATGGTCACAGGTAAGCTGGCTCAAGGTCTGGTCTGCAGTGCTGCTTCCATTGTTTCGCACATGGGATTTAATTGGGTTCTTTTGTTGTTGTAATGTTTTTTTAATACTGCCATGCTGACTGGAAACTATTTTTTCACATCAATATTAATATTTTTTTTAGTATGGTCTTGTTCAGTTCTGCAAATTCTGGTGTCTAGACTTTACGTCTTTGCTTTTGAGAGATACTGCTGTATCTAAACCCCATAATCTTTAGGCTCTCTGTTTGGTGCTCCTCAAGGTTTCTGTGGATTGGCTAGTGTATACCTTTTTACTCTGATAATACAATTATTTTTTTATTAGAAAACATATGTAAACTGCAAGGCCATGCTTCTAAGAGAATTAAGGACCTGTTGCAACGTGCTGAGTTCTCTTGAGTTCCTCTGCTTTCAAGAAAAATAGTTACGCTTCCATGCACCGATGCTCAAACAAGAGAATCTTAAGAACTGTAAATGCTGTAGGGTGATAATTAGAATTGACTCAAGCAGAACGTGATTTTTGCAGGAAAACCTGAACATTAACAACTCCCCTTGATTTGAGATTGTTGAGCCTTGTCTTCAGGGAAGACAAGGCTTTGACCTACACGTTCTTTATCTTGGTATCTTTTCTTTAATAAGAACAGTGTGAATATTAAAGCAGGCTGTACATTGCTGTCTTTATGTTTGAAAATGAATCTCATCTGTTAGAGAGGAGATTAGTGTAACTAGTGTGCTGACAATCCACTACGGGCAGCAATTGGATCAAGTTTCTTCCTTTTTTTCTTCTTTTGGTTTTGTTTTGTTTTTCTTCATCCCTGATGTGTTTTATTGAGGGTGGCTTGAATGGCAGTTGGTCCTACACCAGTGGATGTTAATTTACTGCTCCAAAGTGGCGTCTCTTTTGAGAAATATCTGCCTAGCTTAAGATTAAATTGCTTTTCTTATCATGCATATAGGTCTCCAGAAAGGCAAATAAATATTTGCTTATTAAAACAACTGCTGCTTCTACTGAACTGGTATTTTTGTTGTTGATAAGAAATATGCCTCTTTTGAGAGGTAAAAAAAGGGAGAAAGCGATAAAACAGCGGAGAGAGTGCCTGCAGCTTTAGGGTATGATTTTTAGAGGTTATCGGGGGTTAGAACAGTTCCGTAACGTTTGGTTAGAAAGCATTTGAAGTGCTTTCAATAGCAATGGAAATACTAAGCTGTTGCATTGATAACAAGCAAAAAGTGCATTTGGTGATTTAATGAGTGTTTCAGCAGTCTATATATCCGTATCATCTGTTTTCAATTAGGTTTTACTCTGTATAGTTAACCCCTTATTGCAAAGAAAAACTTCAAATGCTTGAACCGCATTCATGCGTTGCATTTTGTGCCATGGTTGCCACATCCATAGAACCTCCTGGCGTAGTTAAATATGGGTATTGGTCACAGCAATTTTGGCCTTGAGGAAAAGCGCTGAAACAGCCGTCAAATTTTAAACATTTCCTCGGGTCTCGTGGGTGGCAGAAGTCCCCAGGGCTGAAGCCCTGGCAGGTTGGTGACATTTCAACGTGTATCAGAAGCTGTCCCCTTCCATTGACTAGCTCTCTTGTACAGTGTACGTGATGGGTGCGTCCCAGCTGTCTGGGCTGCAAAGATTTAATTTTTTAACAGAACACTGGTTCTGACCGTAGTCGACATCTTTTAAACTTGAAGATATATTGGCAGCTAATTCAATAGAGGGAGCTCCGCTACCTTACTGCTAGAAGCAGCGTCTCTGCTTTTCACAGACCTCTGGCTTGAGTTTGAAAGTTAAGTTAAAAGTCTTTGTTTCTTAGCAGAGTTCTGTGGTGCCAGACTTTGGTTCTGAAAGCATTTTACTTTCATCACAGGCTTCCTGTTGCATGAAGGAGAAGGAAGGACGAATCCGAATGATTTAATAGGCAATCCCAAAAAGATGACTCAATTAGAGATACTTCTCTTTTGCAGCAAGGCATTGTGTGCATTTTAAATGGATATGTTACAGAATCAGTTTTTTAAATAACCTTTCCTTGTCTGGAGGGGGTTTCATGGAGAAACACAAAGAATTAGAATAAAATGAGGATACTTTCCAGGGATTAAATGGGCCAAGAGTGGTGTTGCATGAAATCGGGTACAAGTGGGATAAGGAAACGATGACACCAGGTAGGCTCTTGTGGTGAGAGAAAGCTCGAGCACTTCCAATAAGATGTATTAAGTAGGAGCTTTGTTTAACAAAAATGATTCTTTTGGTAAGTTCTAGGGGCATAAAGGAAAACTGGAATATGTATGCTGTTCTGTAACCAGAGTCTGGGTTCTGGTTTTCTGTTAAAGAAAGCCTGCTTAGGTACGTGCTGTTATGCTTTTAACCCACTCCGTGTCTATAATACAGAAACATGTACATACAGAAATCTGATAACTGCTCTGCAAACCTAGGACTTTATATTTTTCTTGGATCCTTTACTTTTTAAAATATTATTTTTCATGAGACTATTTTGAAATTAATTACGGAGCCCCAATAAGTACTAGCCCCTTAAAAAAAAAAAAAAAGTTTAAATTGGGTCACCTTCAAATAAACTTGTAATGAACTCAGCATTATTCTTTGATCTGACCATTCCTGCACAAATGCCATTTATCATTTGACTTGCTTCAGAAGCTGCATATTTTTTTCCTTTTTTTTTTTTTTTTTGCATTTAACTAGAGAAAATTACCGTAAGTATTGGATAACAAAATAGATGTAGCTCTCATACAGCTAGAGTTAAATGTGGCATTTTACATGACTGAGGCATTTCAGGGTTTTGTTTGTGGGGTTTTTTTGTTGTGTTGTTTTTTTTTTTTTTAAATGCAGGTTTTTGGTGTGTGGGTTGTTTTTGGGTTTGGTGTGTGGTTTTGTTTTTTTAAGAAAGTAGAACAATGTATTTTCCATGAACTCACTGTTGAGTTCTGTGGGTTTATCATGCTGGCCGGGAAGAATTGCTAAGCCTCGTATTTTAGAAAGACGAGAGGGTTGATGCAGTTTATCTGTGGGGTGGAATGGTAGATGTTCATATAAGGTTCTGTAACTGGATAGTTTACAGAGAATAACTGGGTTGAACTGGGCTTAAAAATGGGCAGTTGAATGCAAGCATTTCTTAATCTTATTTGTGAGATGTGGTTCTTTAATTACAGTTTCTGAATTATTTTGCCGTTGATTATCTGGAGTATTAACCTAGGTATTATTCCCTCTTGGCATGGATTTTTGTTTCATGTAAATGTAGAAACCAGCATGCATTCAACAAAGT
Organism: Podiceps cristatus; assembly: GCA_000699545.1. Classification (NCBI taxonomy): domain Eukaryota; kingdom Metazoa; phylum Chordata; class Aves; order Podicipediformes; family Podicipedidae; genus Podiceps; species Podiceps cristatus. The sequence goes on along the minus strand of JMFS01052675.1, from coordinate 39,695 downwards.
GAGTTCTGTGACTCATCCAGATAAAATCATGTTTGTTGGCTTATCCTACTTGTTTAGGAGACCAGAGGTGAATTTAACGGCCTTTACGTACAAAGCCATCCATGGAACAGAAGAAGGAGGACAAAGAAGAGAATATTTAGGCAGGAACTGGGCAACTTAAGTGTAGCCATGTAACTTCAGAAGAGAGAAGGATTCAGAATTGATTCCTTAGTTCTTGATACTGCACATCAAGTTGCATAACAAGTGCTTGCATGTAGAGAAGATAAGGTAAATATTATCTTAAAATTCACTCATCGACCCAGCATTATGGGATTTGCTTTCTCAAATTGAGGAAGTTGAAAGTTTCTGACACTGCCAACAAAGTGGTGTGCTGACAACTGGTGACGTAAATCAAGAAAACATTTGCATCTTGCACTTGACAGATTGAAAGGTTAGCAAGAGGGTATTTTTTTCCGACTTTAATTCATGACTGAGATTTTTGTCAAGTTTGTTTAACATTGCTCCTCAGTTCTCAAACTACTGCACAACTTAACTGCTGTTCTTGAACCCTACCTACACATAGAAGCAGTAAGGAAATCCGTATTATGTATGTCCCACCAGCTTCTGGTTTATATGAGTGAATTACACTTCATACTATTGTGTTTCTGTACAGACGGGAACTCTTAGTAATGCAGAGCTTGCTGTGCAGCAGTTCTACGGTTTGAAACAGTCACCAATGCATTAGCAAATAATGACAGTGACTTCATGCTGCGTAAATTTACATTTTGCATCTTTGTTGCCAATATAGGGGAGGGTTTTTTGTTAAATATTTAAAACTTCCAGAAAATGTTTTACCCTAGTGATTAAGCTTTTGACGTGGCTTCTGTAACAGAGCTTTGCTTTTTGAGTGGTAGCTGTTCCACAGTTTAGTTTGACCTTGCTCATCACACCAGTGTTGAATGACGCAACAGGTTCTGTCTTAGCTTTGAAGTTTAAGTCCTTAGTATAACCTTTACCCTAAAGGTTTAACCCCAGCAAATGTGTGGTGCCCCACAGCAGCAAATTCCTAAGTGCCTACGTGAATCTCTGTCCGAGTGGGGCTTCTGAAAGTTCAAGATTTGGTAAGGGTCAGGTTCTGGTATTTCATCCAGATTGAGTTGTGTCTGCAGGTCATTTCTTGTCATTGCTTATCACTTAAGTACCCTGCGGTGTTAAATCCAAAACTTCTGCACAGCTTCTGGGGGTGGCAAGGGAGAGGAATCTAAAGCTTTGGGATAGCGGAAAATAAATGGCATGTTCCAAAGGTGATAACCATGGATGTAGAAGTGGGTTAACCATTTTTTTTAGTTTAGATTCACAGAATCTATTTAGCATATTGTATACATCTTAACATAGTGTATGCCTGCTTTGTTAGAAAGTAAGTTCTTTCCTTATCTTAAAAAGAGCCATAAGCCTTTGGTGTCAGCAGACGCAAGGAAGCTGCTATAGCACCAGGGAAGGCAAACTTTCTGGCGTATGTATCAAAACATTGTTATTAGAGGACCACGAGAGATGCATCATCTGCCTGAGGGCCAAAGGGAAAGGAGTCAGGGGAACGAGTTGTGTTTTTTCCCAGGTGGTGGTGTGGGAGTGGGGCCATAGCTGGGTGTCGGGCATGCTGGCAGGGCTGGGCTGTGCAGAGCCCACCTGCTGTCCACGTCCCACAGCCGGGGCCTTAGGGCATGGTTGCAGCCATCGTGGCAGCACGGCTTGGCAAGTGCGGCTTTGGAGTTACTCTCAGGCAGCACACAGCTCAAAAGCCAGAGGTCAGAAACTCTCTGTAATGGTGGTCACCTATGGTGTCCATGGTGGCCACTTCCTTTCCACCGCGTAAGAGGTGGAGGGTTTGTATTCTTCCCAAGAATGAGAAATTCCCTTCTTTTGCTGGAGGAGTTTTACCCTCTGAACTGCTACAAAGGGGTATCCGCTCACCTTCGGGGTGTGAATTTTTTTCTCCTGCTCGAAATGGTGTGCAAAGCACTCTGTGCGTTACTTTTTATTCATTACGTCCATCTGCGAGTACAGCAGTGCTAAGGAGAGATGGGCTTCAGCATACTGGGTATGCTTGCGATCTTTGGCACTCTCTCCATTGCATCAGCGGCACAGGGCACAGAGAAATGAATAAAGCAGTGTGTTTCTTCAGTGAATGCTGAATGGATGAGTGTGAGCTGCCAACAGCTTTATCCAGAAAGAAGCAGGGTGTTGTGAGAGGCGATATCCACACACAGGGGAGGAGAGGCAGGTGAATCGCTTTTGGCTGGATTGCACAGTCCACTTTTATTAGATGTGGGAGTAGTTTTGAAGACTGAAGTTGATAGTTCAGCCCAAAAGCTTGTTAATTTTTCTGGGCAGAAATAATGCTTTTATACTGTTTCTTGAAGTGAATTACTGTTGCTGTTTTATATACAGTTACTCCTGGGGGCCATGTATAAGCTTCACATTTGGAAATTTTGCAGAAGTATATATAAAACCCTATCTGCCTTGGTATGGTCAGGTGCCTTGTATTAGATGTGGATTCTAATTCACAAAGGCCTTGGAAATAGCTTCCTTTTTCTTGCTTCTTGACTGGTTGCTAGTCTTCCTTCAAGATGTCGTCATCTGTAAACAGCAATGATTGTTCTGAGAAGGTTTTCATGTAAGCATGAAAGAGCAGAGCTCTGAGTGTGCTGGGGACCGTGACTCCTTGTGAGGGGGCTCTCTTCGTGCAACAGAATAAATATCTGTTACTTTTTTTGGATATACTATACAGCACAGACTCTTTATAATGACAGAAGGAGGTTGGTGGCTGGTAGTCTGCAAGTTCTGCGACACTGTGGTAAATGCTACATAAAACTTGAGGGACCCTGCTAATTAAAAATGGTAATAGAAGCTTTAAGGGGAGTATTGCAATGAATAATCCTTATTTTCTTGCTAAAACCTTCTGTAAAATCTGGATGAGTTCTTTTGGTGAGGTGTTTGGTGGTTTTTGTTGCGTTTTTTTGGGTTGTGGGTTTGTGGTTTTTTTTTTGTTTGTTTTTTTGTTTTTTTTAAAAGGTGGACCATTACTGTATCTTTAGGAAAGGAGGGAAGAATAGGTACTAGAAAAAAAAGTCTTATCCAGGCTTACATTAATTGCAAGTGTGAGGTTAAGACCTAAATCTTCCATCTGCTAATAAAATGCTCAGTTTCCCATTATCTTCCTTAGTGGCAACTTTAAAGAGAGGAAAAAAAAAAAACCCCACAAAAAAAACCCCCAACCCAGAACTATAATGTTTCTTTCATTCCCTCTGCTTAAGACTGGATGTGTGTTGAGGGTTGGTGTTGTTGGTTTGTTTTAATATCATTTAATGAAAGAGGAAAGTGATCAGTGGTCTTTGGAGTAAGTGGCACTGTATGCCAGGCTTTTCAAACAGTGATGTTTATAGACAGAAGGAAACTGTTGTGAATTGGGACTGACAGTGTCATGGGAGAGCTGCTTTTTCCTTGGACGAGGCAGCGCTCCTGGGCTGTTAAGTCAAGGGTGGAAGTAGCAGAGCACGTGTTTCATTTAAGAGGATTTGAATGGTCTAACCTAAACTCTGGTACTCCAGTGGTGAAAAAATGATTTTGAGTTTCATGTTTCTTGTGACATTTACCTGAGCTACGCTTCTACTTAGTGAACACTTTGTGGCCCTCGGCTGTTTGGTAATAGTTCAGTTGCAACTACAAGGCTAGAAAATTTTATATGGGTTACTTCTGCAATGGATGCACATCCTCAGTAATTGCAATTGCAGACACGCTGTTTGTGAGTCAGCAATGCTTAACCTTGTGCAAATTATATTTGCAGATGTACTAGATGAATAGTATGTTGAAGAGCTCTCCCTGTGTCGGGGGGTAGCCAAACCTTGCCCTGCAAGGCTCGGAGGGTGGGAATTGCTGTGTGATCTGAACCTGAACAGCATGTGTCCGGGTCAGAAAGCCTCAGGGAGGTCGAACTCCCGCCAGGATTTAGAGCAGGAGCTGTGATTCCTCTGAGATAGTATTTCTTCCCTCTGTTGCAGGAAAAGACTAGGCTGTTCAGTGACTCTGAGGGCTGCCTGGCAGGGTCAACCAGCACCAGCAGCTCCTGCTGTGGCTGAGGAGCATCAGTAGCTGCATGATTTAGCCCTGGGACTGAGTCCTCATGGGGGCTTTAACTATGCCTTCCAGGTGCTGTATTTTGTCTATGGCTAGATGTGACCTCTTCTAGTGATGACACATGCAAGTGGAGGTTTAAAATTTTGTGAAGTGAGTTGGCATGAAGATTCATGCTGAGAAAGCTGCTACTTTTCTGCCTTTTTTTTTTTTTTTTTTTTTGAGGGGAGTTTGAAATTGTCTTTCCAAGATCATAGGAAAGGGAAAAAGATACAAAAATGGAATACTGAAATTCTTACCTACACTTTTTTTTTTTTCTTAAACATCAGATGCTAAAAGAATAAAAATCAGTAAGAACTTTGGTTTCAAGAAAACAAAATAACAGAAACATTTTTGATTTATAAATGCACTTGCACATCAGAAGATATTTAGGAGCACTTCAGGCTGAGAAATAGAAAATACATTTTGCTAGCATATTGTTTGCTAAACTTCACTGTGTCATTGTCTAGTATATGTCTCTATGATCTGTAGGTTTCAGAGAGTGAAAGCTTTAGAGGTGGGAACAATTAAGGGCAGATAGAGTATTTAGAACTGCAAGAGCAGCACTTTGGATCTTTGACAGGCTGTATTAATGTGAAAAGGAAGATGGATTGGTTTTATACTCAAAAGTTTGTTTTTCTTCCACTGCTCTGTAAGCAAATGTTTTTTTTTTTTTGACTGGAGCCCATATGAAGTGGCTGAAAGAGAAGTCTGCTGTCTGTAACTGATGATCAGGTGAAAGACACGGATCAGCATCTCTGCAGGGAGTGGCATACATAAATAAAAGGCGGATAGTTTACTTCTAGCATGTTAAACCGGCTGTATCCCTAAACCCTGTGAAAAGAAGTGATATGACAAAATCATGGAAGTGGGTCTTTCCAACAGAGATGGGGAAGGATGAAATGTCATTTGGGAAGGCCTGTGGAAGGGTGCTGTCTGGACAGGAGGGGTAGCCATTTCTATGGCCCGGAGGAGCTGTAGCTGGCATGTTTCTGTGTGAGACTTGCGCAAGTTTCCAGAGAGAAGTCAGCTGAACCTGAGGGGAACCCAGCTTTTGGACCTGTCTCATAGCATCCACTGCTGCTGAAGAGGTAGTGGGAAGTGGCGTTTGCGGTAGCGAGTGGGTGGGTGGCAGCAGGAGGAAGGAAGCCGAAGGCCCTGCCATAGTGTGCGCAACCTCTTTCTTCCCTTTGCACGGCTGACAGTGGAGGCAGAGATCTGGAGGGAGGAGGCAAGTCATCTGCACAGAAACGGGAGCTGGATTTTTGCTTGTAAGTGAAACAAGTTGCAGAGGGAGAACAGAAAGCTTTCTGGAAAATGGCAGGCTTAAGGCGAACCCCTGATAAGAGTATTTTGAGGGAGAGGAGCAGAAGTAGGTAGAAAAGGCCCCAGAGAGCAGGGGAAGACAGAGTTTCAAGATAGGCAGTGCCTGCAATTCCCTGTCTGTGTCACCATGCGCTCCCCTGGGCTTTGCAGTTACTCTGCCTCCTCCCTCGCCTTGCACCTGCTGTAATGAGCAGGCCCTCCCCTCGGGTCAGACCGTGCACTGCTCCGCCACCGTACCTGCCTCTCTGTGCTCCCTCTTGTCCGCCCCACAACTCAGTGACATCCCCTGCCCTGGGGAGACACCTGCTTCCCTACCGGGATTTCTCAGAGCTCAGCTGTTTCTACCCTGGGCTTACACAGCCTGTGCTCGTGGGGTGACTGCCTAGACTAACACACCCTTTCTGGACAACATCCCTTCTCCCCTCTTGGGTCAGTTCAGATAACCTGAAAAGCTGTTCATGCCAAGTCTTTTTCGGGGCGGGGGGGGAGAAGAGAGGGAAACCCTGAATGTTTTCTTCTAGGCCTTTTAAGAGGCTTGGTGTATGAGGTAATGTGTTGGAGAAAGGGTGTCGTACGCTGAGAATAATCACTGGGTGACCTAAATGTCTGGCTCTGTCCTGTTGAGCCATCAGATGTTCTCTGGAATAACGTGCATCTTACGCTGTGGTCATTCAAGATGGTCAAGAAACTCTCATCTGTGGAACGAAGAAGCTCATATTCTTACAATGCGTTTTTACCGATTCTGAAGAAATGTAACATTAGTTGTTTAATATGAACACTGTAATATAGCTGTATGACCTGCTGCTGCTGAAATTGCAACTGTCAGCCCTCTTCCTCCTCTGAGCCTTTTCATGCTGTGCGTGTGACTGAAATGGGGAGCATCAGGCTCTGGTAGTTGAGAGACACTGTAAACCTACAGCCGCAATCCTGCTAAATCACAAAATCCAGAAATTAAGCTAATGCAATAGTTTGGGGCCATGATCTAGCATGCGTTTGAACACCCAGCTTTGAAAAGTTTATTCTTAAGGACCTAATCTTCAGGCTAGAGGTAGCGGGGTCACTACAGAGGGAGGGCCCAGGGTGACGTGGTAAGCTGTGACCGCGCAGAGGCTATTTAGAGTGCTGTGTACTGTCTGTGAGTTGTGTCACCTTTCTGCTTCTTGCAGAGGATGTCTGGCTAGCACAGCTTGCGGGGAAACGGGTTAGGTAGGGGCTTGATCTAGTTCAGTCTTCCTGAGTATGATGCAAGTCACCTCTCTGGTTGACTTTTTAAGCCTTCACTTTTAAATTGCACACATATGGGTTTTTTCCATATATATATATTATATGAGAAAGGATATATTTTTTTTGTGTGCCTGTCAGCAGGGAATATGCAGTTTACTAAGCTTTTTTGAGTATAATTTTAAATGGAGAAAATGCTTCTATATAAACAGATTATCTCATAACAATATTTTTATGATTGTTAATTAAAATGTGAGGAAATCCTTTAGAGGAGATTTGCAGTTTTGAGACTTTTATGAGATCTATTTTTATAGTTATGCCTTCTTATTAGTTTTGAGACTAGGATATGTTTAAATGCATAGCTATCAAATCCTGTGATGATTACTTGTTTATTTTGCAGTGTAGACTAATTCAGTTATGGTCCCATTCATGTGTTGTATGTGTCCCACTTTTCAATAAGATATTGTAGTGCTTTATTGTTATTGCTATTTAAAATAAATTTCCAGAATAGTTTTAATTTGAGCTTGTATTTTGTTTCAACATTAACTTTCAGTGAAGCATATTTTGCTAGATTATTGAGAATAATGACCATTTAGGTTGCTCCAGCTCCTGGAAATCCATTTTCATCAGACCAGAAGACTAAAATATAAGCGAAGGAAGGATTGCCACAGCTAGTTACAAGGGACTTAATCGTTAAAAAATTGTCTTGACATAAGTGGAAATCTGTGAAATCTTGGCTCACAGTGCCAGTTGTGATAGGAAGCAAGATCTATAGAAAGTTTACCAGGAGAAAGTGGGAGTTATTTAACACCAGTGTATGTCCTGTTCTCTGCAGCGGCCAGGCATGTCAGTGGAAGATTGATTTTTAGGCATGATGCTTTCTACTTGAACTTATGCTCAGGCTAAAGAAAGAATTGGACTGAAGATCTGAATGACATTAAAAAATGTATTTTTTTGCCTTGCTCTAATTTCGGGCTCATCTTTCGTCTCAAACAAAACCTCAGAGTTGTTTGCAGAATTTCGTAGTGTAGGAATAATTAAGGCATGGAGAAAAGTGACCAGCTGTAAGTTATGAAGAAAGACAGTGTCTATCAGAAGTGAACGTGATGAGGATTCAAGGTCCTTTGCCTTCACCTATTTGTGTGAGTGACTATGTGGGGAGCCTTATGCTCTAGGCCAGCAGGAGACTATGTAAAGGAGAGAAGGATGCTCTTCTTTTGTCCCTGTGGATCATTAAACACAAACTTTAGTTTTTTCTGAAGATATAGAGAGGAAATGCATCTGATAAAGTATAAGGTAGAATAATCAGGGCTAATTATCTTACAGACTTTAAAGGGAGTATTTTATTAGAGGACTACATTGCTCAAGAATGTAATGTATGTTTCCCTGATGCTTCTATACTAGCCTGGGCACTATCATGGATGCGCTTACGTGAGCAGACCGCACTGTCAAAAGTAAAGCAAGGGAGAGGAAGAAGGAGGGAGAATTGTTTGTTATGCTGGCAAGAGTATGCATGCTGATGTGAGCTGAGTTTATATTAGCAGGCTGTTCTGATACAGCTAATTAATCAGAATTTGTCTGCCAAGCTGTGCCTCAGAGAATATAGTCCTTTTGCAGGTGTTGAAGGAGAAAACAGAGAACGGGTGGAATATCACTGTTGCTGATGTTTAACAGAGGAAATATGTTAAAGGTGGTGTGGCTTTTGCTTTTCCATAAGCACATGGAGAAAAATGAGAACAAAAGTTGAAACAAGAATAAATTGGAAAGCAGAAAACTTTTAAGAGAATAAGTGGAAGAAATAAAGGCTGTAGTGTTTTTCCGTGTGTCTTCTGAGAGAAAGTCAATGAAAGGTGGTGGGGAGGTGGACATCTATCTGTATCTTCAGAGCTCATTCCCTCACCTCTGGCAGTGCCAGGAGAAACACAGGATTACGAGATTTGCCAGATTTCTGTGAAACAGATCTGCTTGGGAGGCCTGTGGGACAATGAATAATGATTGCTCCTGACTCCTAGATTCCCTCCCAGAAAAGTAGCAACTTCTGATAACCTTGCATCTCATTTTGTTTTGGGTCATTTACTCTGTAATAACACCAAATACACTGCAGCAGTTAATATCATTTTTTCATGGTGATTGTAGTTTAGTTTTCATTCATAGTGGGAAAGTAGGTACTGAAACAGATGAACTGTTAGATAAAATATCAATGTTTCACATACAGGCTTTCATATCAGTGCAATTGGATGCATACTGAAAGTGAGAATCAATTATATAGCTGCTGCTGCTTATCAGAAGTTAGCAAATGGTAAATGCAGTTTCATTTTTATAATCAATTACCTGGCCCTGGAACTTGTTAGGAAAGGTTAGAAGCTGTAATAATTTTCAGTAAATGCCTACACATTATCTCAGTGTATTTCTACACACTGCATTTTAGGGAGATGAGAGAGAAATGTTTCTCTTCCCTGAAGTCTTTTAAACTGGCTTGTGAAAGAGGAGGATCAAGCCCTTCAATTTATAAGCACAATTTGCATTCATCCCATGACAAAGATAATGGTGTATACTTTCTCATTAGTCAAACTCCCCACCCCCCCTGCCACTTGTAAGCATAGATTACTTTCAGCTTTGTGAGTTCAAAGGAGGTTTGCATCCCTGCGTGGTTAGTTTATCCATATCATCAGTCAGAATTTACAGATAAGGGGGTTAGTAATGAAGGATAACTTTCTTCTTTTTCTTTTTTTTTTTTTTTTTTAATTTCAATTTTCTGTTGACTTTCTCAACAAGGATTCAAATTCTTTGAGTGCGGAAGTTATTTGTTGCTGGCTGTGAATGCATTGTGCCAGAAAATTGCCAGTCTTCCAGTCCTACTAGCCCATTCAAGTCAGCAGTGGCTGTTCATACACAAGCTTTGATGTTCCTGTTCTTGAAGTACCTTCTTATCAAACACTCCTTTATTTTTGTTCGAATCGTTGTTTGCTTATTGACTGTCTTCTATGGCTGTGTTTCTGGAGGCTTCTGCAGGTCTTGTTTCAGTTGCTTTTCTCCTGGATGACAGCATATCCTGTCAGAGTTGCACACCTCTGCATAGCTTCTTTCACTAAAGTGCAATGTAATCTTCAGGTTTTTAAAGCTCCTAATACCTGAAACTGCGGCTGTCAGAAATGTTTGGATCAACTTGTTCTGCTAGCCTGACCACAAGAGCAGGCATGCTTACCAGTAGGGTATTTGAATTGCTTGTATTTCTCAGTTATTTTTGCTTAGAGTAAAATTAATTTTTGGTGAAATTGGTGGTCTTGTACCTCTTATGTTAATTTTTTATTTATTCATGAGTACTGTAAACTCTACTGAAGCTGCTTACCATATCTGAGGTTTTGCTCATTTTAAATTTTGTTTTAATGAAAACATCTTGCTCTATGTTTATTTTAGTTATTTACCACAACTATTAGTTATTTGTCTTGTTCAAGCCTAGCTTTTGTAGACCAGTTAGTTTCTGAATCAGTATATTTTGGTTTCTCTTTTTCAAAGAGTATTTCATTGGCATTAGTTGGACTCTTGTTAACTCTGGTATGTTTGTGTTTTTGTTTTTGTTTTTTTCCAAATGGACTTAAAGTGCTCCTCTGTTTTCAGGTGATGGCTAACATTTATTCGATTCTCTGTGGGAATGATCAGTGGTTCTAGGCTTGTAGAATTTTCTTGTTGTCTTTTGCTTCCCAGGTCCTCACTGGGAAACTTGACTGCCAGTTGCAGCTGGCAGCAGCAGTGAAAATGAAAGCATTTTCTAGGTACACTTGATATCTTTATTTACCCAGAAATCTTTATTTAACTGGAAGCAATGCTAAGAATAGCAACCTCTGCGAGCCTGACTGGTTCGATTCTCATTCAGGTTTCTATATCTATATTTAGTGGGGCCGTTTTCCTGTTCTCCAAGATTGTGCAAGTCTTCTCAAGTTGTCTCAACTTTCTGCACAAGTTACACCAGGGAATCCAGATCATGTAGATGGTTTAACAGACTTTGAGCAAGGGATTTCAGGGTAGGGCAAGTTTCTTCTGGCAGTGGTTTTATGGGGTGCTAAGTGCTGCCTGGGACTATGCCAGGATCCTTGAATGAACAGGGCACTCTGGTAGGATGGTAGGCGTGTGTGTGTAAGACTGTACTAGGAGTTGATTTATAGAGCTGTTGCACAGCTGCATTGTCAATGAGGTGATTTTCCTTCTAGTTCTGCCGCTGCCTTGTTGAACACCGCGTTACAGGTGCCTGAGGTATACAGAAGCAGTCAGAGACTGGTAAGACTCTTTCTCAGTCCTGTATGGACAGGAGGAGGACATCAGAGTCAGCTCTGCCCTATGTAGAGATGAGAGGAGGCTTTTTGGATTTTGCTGCAGTTCAGCACCACCACTGCCACCTCTTCCTTGTCCTGGCCAGGTGGGATGGTCCCGCTAGCACATGCTGCTGCTCCTGAAGCAGTGCTGCTATGAGGTGGGCTTAGGGAGCAGTAACCTGCCGGCTCACTTCAGGCCAGGCAGAAAACTCAATGAAAGTTGTTCCTGTCATCGTCTAAAATGACAGAAAGAAGTTAAGGAGCCTGTGAAGGGCTCCCTTCCTGGATGAAAGACAAAGGATGGAGATGGAAAAACTGAGTGAAAGCTGAAGGAAAGACAAAGAGGAGGGAATGAGGGCTGTTGTAGATCTCTTTTCTCATGAATAAATGAAAACTTAAAAAAATCTCTTACTGGTATTAGGCAATAAAACCCGGGAATGGTTTCTTTGCTTTCTAGTTTAGGTTTTGCACAGCTTATAAAAATGATATAACTGTACTTCATTTATGTCTATCAATAATAGAGCCTGTAATTAAGGCTTTTATTACCAATAAACCATTGTGGTTCTGTACGTAGTGAATATTAAGGCCCATCTTTCATTATAAATTTCTCCTGATGATCAGTTATGAAAGTATTTTTTCAATTTAAAAATCAATGACATAAAGCATTTTGGCAATCCATTTTTTTCAGAATACAGTGTAGAAGAGAGCAATGAAACAGAGATGATCCCTATACTATGCCATCTCCAATTTTTTGTTTTGCTAATGAAACATAGACTTTTTTTTTAAATCGTTAATGTGGGTTTAGGCATGCTGATGAAATATGTGTTAAACTGCCTCTAATGTTACTGCATGCAAATTCCTTGTTTTCCTTTATTCCTCGAAAGCTGCATAAGTTCAAATGCAAAGACAGCAAGTTCTACTAGAGAATTTGGTAAACTGATGCCTACAGATTAACATGTGCTTCTGCAGGTGCTGCCTTTTCTCGTCCATCCTTGAGATGCAGGGTAACTTGTATGGGAAGGAGTGATGAAAGATGCTTTACAAACAACTCAATGGCCCATTAAAATGCTTGGGAAGGCAGTCCAAATAAAAACACTGTGCTGACTTATATATTTTTCCAAACTTTTCTTTTGACATTAATGTTCTAACAGGCATTAAAATATGTAGGGGTGTTTGTTCTGAGTTTTGTTTCTTCTCATACTCTTTAATATCTCCATAGGTTTGTGAAGTAGACACAGATATGTGTTCCTTTCTCAGAATATTAAAAACAAAGAAATTAACTGGTTGGCAAGAAATATATGGTTATGGTCTAATGGTGACAGTTTGACTGAAAAATAATTTCCGGATTGTTGCCATTACAATAAATTTGGAATAGATGTAAAGAAAGATGATGCAATTGGAAGAAAAATAATCTTGGTAGGGGAAGGAAACCTGTTTTACATCTAAAAGCCTCAATGTGCTATAAGTAAGCACAACTGAAATGCAGGTATTATTTTAATCTTTAAATTTTCTTTCAGTGCAAGGTCACTTTTTGAGTCATGGTGAAGTACTTTTGATGTCATTGTAGAAAAACAAGTTGCAACCAGGAGATAAGATGCTAGTAAGCTATACCTTAGAAATTTATCCTCTAACCTCTGTGTTATCGTTGAACTTCCTGATTCATTTCCACAGTTTATGCAACCTATATGCTTAAAGAGTTCTACCAGGAAAAGCATTTGTTGTGGAGGCAGTTGTAAAAGTGTTTTGTTGGCGTACCTAATACCACTTAGAACTTAGCATAAAACTGTCTCCGATGAGGAGGGTTTGCTACAACTGTGCTCAGTCTCTGATCTGGGCTGGATGCGATGTGCCTTGTGATGTGCTTTTCTGTGGTTGACTTTAGACATTGGAGGGTGTGGGGGAAGAACCATGCTGCTCCCCTCCTGCTACAGCTTTCCTCTAGGTGTAGCCATGCTTCCTCCTTCAGGGATTATTTCTATTACCGCGTGGAAGGGCTAGGCCAAAAAGTACAATGACTTGAACATTTTGAACCACAAACAGCAGTTATGAAGGACTGTTGTTCCCTCCATGGTCAAAAGAAAGCGGCTGGCCTGATGGGATGACGGTCAGGCTATAGCTGGCAGAGCTGTAGGATGGTGTTGCAGATGGGAGCTGCTCTCAGTAGTTTCGTAGTCATCCTTTGACAAAACAGCCAGGTCTGTGGTGCGTATTGTATCACGATTGACTGAAAATCTCATCTGTCAGTTGCCCATTCGTCTTGACGAGAGATGGCATGGTCTTAGTCTGCCTCTTTCAAGCAGGTGGAGCAGTCTGTTCCTTGGCTGGCGAACATCTCTGTGAATGAGAGTAGGGGCTTGTTAAGTTAGCCTTGCCTACAGTTACGCATGGCTTGTTTCTAGAATAACCATGTTCATTCTTGTGTAGCTCTTCAGATTTCTAAGTTGGCGGTGATCAGACAAAAGGCACAGTGGCAAAATATTTGGGCAGTTCTCCTCTGTCAGCTCTGAGAGCTGGAAGATTATTTCCATGGTCGTACTTAAGGGATTGCACAAACCATGGAAAAACAAGCTTAAACTCTGTTTCAGCCATCAATGGAGATTCTTAAAGTTCTTTGCAAGTACCACGTCTGGGGTAGGCCTCTCAGAATAACTCCTTAAGTGTTTTCTCATTTCTGGGTAAATAGTAAAGAAGTTGCTTTATCCTCAGAGTTTGATGTTGCACTAATAACAGTTTTTATTTAATAAGTATCACAAAGTCAAAACCTACTTCTGATTGAATCAAAAACCAGTTGTGGGTGATTTCTTTTGGATTTATCTGTATAAGGCAGTAGTGTCAGCTACCCGTGGATGTATAAGAGGGATCTATTGCAAGAAAATGACTGGAGGAGAAGAAATGTAGTTTCATCTAGAGTTTTCTTCCATCTGGGAATAATGTACCTAAATGCCTGGGGAGGAAGGCAGGGCTATTACAAAAGTTCATTAATTTTGCTGTTAACCCGCTGCTGTCCAATGGGTAGTTTTATGCAGGATAATGTTTAAGTTGGGTTTTTTGTATGCTAATGGTAAGACTTGCACACACAGAAACTGTTCTCTTTTATTATGCACTTCATCTACTACCTCCGTCTCCTTCAATGAAGCAAATGTGTTCTTGCCATATTAGTTAAGCTATCCTGTGTCTATTACCATACAGTAGAAACATTTTAAAAAGGGGAAAAAACATAGTGGTATGAGTGGATGACTCCTGATCATGGTATTTTTATATAGTGTGTGACTTATTTCCTGTGTGTCTGATCCAACTTAGTTTACTGTTGCTATCTCTGTTTTTATATTAAAAACACAAGTTAGATGATGTTTTGAATTGGAACTTGATGAAGAACACATCACTGCACAGCAGTGGTTTCTACACTGGTATGGTCTGTCTCTCGACATCCTGAGCCTTTTTGGACCTGCCGCCTTGAAGACACTTGTCTTTAAAAGCATACTTGTGCTTCAGACTTCTTGCTCTTTTCCACAGTTTGAGGAAATGGATGCCTGAATACTTTCTCCTCTTTTCCTCTCCCCCATTCCCTTTCTTCCCCTCCCAGACCCTGACAATCTCGGTGTTTTACTCCCCTGTTTTAGTACAGCGCTCTTACACCCTTGCCTCATCAGGCAAGGTAATGAAGAGGCACGTCAGGCTGCTCTCAGGATGCACAGTTTCCAGCCGATTGTGTGCTCTTGAATTTTCCTCTTAAGAGAATTTTTTCTGAAATGGACTATGTGTCCCTTCACAGATGGTTTCAAAAACACCTTTGGGTGTTTTAAGTGCTAAGGAAGCTGTCCAATACCTTCTCTTGCTTTAATTCATTTACATGCTGCAAAAGTGGGGCATTCTAATTACACCTTATCACTTGAAGAGCTGCTAAAGTGACCTTCCCAATTAAGCTGTCTACATCACTAAAACAGGATTATTGCCCTTCCCCCCGCCCCGATTTTTATTCGATTAAGACTAAAGCCTCTCATGTCCCTTTGGTAGTTGTAAAACTTTAGGAAGTGAAGAAAATTAGTGGTTTCCTCATGTAATGTGCTGTTTTTCCAAAACTACTTTTTATGTCAGTTTTCAGGGCTTGTTTATTGTAGGCAGTGGTGTCCTTAGTGGAAGTTAGGTGATGTGTAGCTTCTGTCAACTGAAATCAAATCACCTTGCCTGCTGAGCTTTTGCTCACTTGCTTTGGTTTATTTAAGTTCCAGTAAGAGCTTATCTTTGTCTTAATTTCCTTCCCTGATCTTAGAAAATATTTAATTTTTCTGGCAGTGTGAATCCTCACAGTGGAATAACTCATGCAAACATGTCAGTTAAGTTCCACCATTGCAAATAGTGAGGGTACTTTGTATTTATTATTAGTGTTACTATTATTAAGCATGTGTCATGATTTAACCCTAGCCAGCGATTAAGTACCATGCAGCTGCTCACTCCCCCGCAATGCCATCCCACCCCCCTTCCCCAGTGGGGTGGGATGGAGAATCGGAAAGAAAAAGCTTGTAGGTTAGGACAGTTTACTAGGACAGCAAAGAAAAAGATAATAATTACATTATATATAAATAATTATGATAAAAAATGAATGATGCGCAGTTTACCACTGCCTAACAACCTGATGACCAATACAGGCTGTCCCAAGCAGTGATCACCCAGTGAGACCAAGAGCGATCTCAGTACAATCCCAAGCAGCGATCTCGGAACAGCGATTATTGCCAGTAGCAATCCTGGAACTGCAAATTCCAGAGAGAGTGAGCAAGGGAATGAACAGCTGAACGAACGAAAGCCTGAACAAACAGTGTCCAGCCCACCGACTGACCCCCCACTTATATACTGGGCATGTCATCTATGGTATGGAATACTTTGGCCAATTTCGGTCAGCTGCACCGGCTGTACCCCTCCCGGCTTTTTGCACCTGCACATGAGCAAAACCTGGGAAACTGGAAAAAGCCCTTGATCTCTTAGCAACAACTAATAACGTCAGTGTGTTATCAACATTCTTCTCATACCAAATCCCATACGGAATCCAAAACACGGTAGCTACTGGGAAGAAAATTAGCTCCATCCCAGCCGAAACCAGGACAGCATACGAAATGAATAAGGAAGTCCCTGGGAATTTCTAGTACTGGCAAACTAATTCTGTCCTAATGTAAGGTGGCAACTCTGCGACTGAGATCGCCGTGGCCTGATAATCTGCTTTGTGCATTGCAAGTATAACTTCACTGGTTTAATGTTTTGCTTTAATATAGAAGTTCTGTACTAGTATATTGTACATGTAAAATGACTCTAAATTATAAATTAATAGGATTGTTTCTGTCTCTTCCAGTCTGGCATGAAAGCTCTCTAAGTTTTGTTAGTGCTTAGAGCTGAAAGCTTGCTCTAATACATTCAAGAAAATGTCTTGGTGACTATGAAAGCTTGATGTGGTTGTGTAAGATTGATCACTGTACTTTGCTCTTGCCCTTGTGTTCTTGCGAGCATTTGTTTTAGTTTGGCCCTTCAGAAGTTTTACTGGGCTAGTTTGTAAGTGACAATATTGTACCGTAAGTGGGTGTGTTAGATATTCCTAGGTGCTCTGTTCTTTATTGATGTTTGCAAGTTGTGCTAAATATTGTTACGGGAAAAAAAAATAAAGCTAAGCACAAGAGATCTTTATGAATAATTGTATGCTTTCAAAAGCATTATGCTTAACTTAATGCACACTTTAATTCTCCAGAAAGCACCCAAGTGAAAGATACAATGCAACAGACTTAATCACTTTCTCTCCTCCACTTTGAATTACATATATCACAGCTTCTCAAGTGTTTCTGCTGGTTTTTTAATGCAAAAAAAAAAAAAAAAGTGTGAGTAGATCAAAAATGCAAATTGTCATACAAGAAGATTGGTGATAAAAGGAGAGAAATGGGGGAGGGGTTGGTGCAAATGCATAAAGTATGCAGGACAGGAGAGGATATCTCAAAGTACATTAATGAAATTGCTACTTATACAAATGAGAATTTATAGGACAAAGTATGTTTAACTGTTCAACGGGAAATCTGGACCATATAAAACTCTTCTATCAAAGTATAATTTGCTAAAAGCTGGTGTTCAGTATGGGGTGAGTTTGGCTTGTGATGGTGTTTGTCTAAATGGAAACCTGCATTTACCTGTTTAATCTTTACCTGGGTCTATTGATAGATTTTTAGATGATGTAAAGCTAAATTTAGGCTCATGGTGTACGGTCAAATGCCATCCATTCAAATGCTGTGTAGAATTTCATCCTTGCTTTTCTGTTTTAGGTTTAACCCTTGATCTTTGAAAATCTACCAAACTGTAACATTAGGCTTCTGTGGCTACAGGTCAGAGCTGCGACCACTGTATTTGGAGTCCTTTAAATTCAGTCTTTGGATAACACCGTAAGCAGGAGTAAGATGAGCATGTGCATGCAAAGGGAAGAGATGTATGTATTTTGCTTTTGATTTAGGTGCTCTTTGATGCCCTTTCTGATGTAAAATAACATGACATCTGTATGCTTCCAATACAAGATCAGAGGATCTCTTTCGGGACCTGGTGAAACAGATTGACCTATGAGCACACAACATTGAACAAGGTTCACAGATTTTTGAGAGGGGGCAATAATGGATTATTTAAACTACTGCATTAACTAGCTTTGTTACTGTCAAAGCACACAATACTGTGTTGTGGTAGTTCTGCCCGTCACTGAAGTGGGCTACTGGCACGGTAGGCGATGCATACACCTCTGAAATGCTGGTTTAAGTAGGGCAAGAGATATTCCCCTGGAGTGGACCAGCCACATAACCTGTGGGAAGGATCTGCTCACTGT
This sequence comes from Podiceps cristatus, assembly GCA_000699545.1. Lineage (NCBI taxonomy): Eukaryota > Metazoa > Chordata > Aves > Podicipediformes > Podicipedidae > Podiceps > Podiceps cristatus. Next base: position 21,851 of record JMFS01052675.1, on the reverse strand, counting down.
TCAGCTGTGGGCATCTTCTAGAAATGGAGGTGTGGGTTGCACTTCTGTGCATTTGGGGCTCTTGAACGTGGTGTTTAATTGCTGGGTTGGCTTATTGTGTCAAACTGCTGCAGTGGCTGCTTGATTCTGTGCAGGGAAAAAGCCTCCTAAAGCCCTTTGACTTGTCTGTCTTGTAGGAGTGATCATTTGAAGAACTTCAGCTCTTAATTAGTTGAAATATGAAAGGCATTTTCAGAAGCTGAAAGCATGAAGTAATTTGGAAGTAGAGAAAAAGCTACAATAGTTCAGATTAAGGACCTCTCCTATCACTTCAGCTACCTGTGGTCATACCAGAAATACCAATCTGAGATCATCGCTCTGTGCTGACATCTGGGGTTGCAGTTGTTTCTCAGAGAAGCTCTTCACAAAAACTTCACAAAAAGGGTCACGCCTGTCCCTTAAAATGTTCTTAAAGCATCTGTGTGTAAAAAAAAAAAAAAATTATTTAAAAATATTAAAACAAGCAACGAAAAGAGCAGACAAATAGAGCTCGAGGATTTTCCTTTATCCATGGTCCATCAAGGACCATGAAGTCTAATTTGCATATGCCTCGTCAGGGTTGCTTTTTCTGTCTAGATTAAAATGTAAATATGTAAGTATAGAAAAGCATACATATTAAGAATTCTGCAACTGCCTTGTTATAATTGAATTTGTGCCTCAGACTGGGCATTTGTGCTTTAGCTACTTTAATTTGCATTTGAATGAACAAGTAGAAACTTTGAATTGGATACTCGATTAGAAAATAGTATGCAGGTACATTCTTCCTTACTGCAGCCTCCAGAGACACGTTATTTATCTGTCTAAGGCCAAGTTCTAGGTTTCTTGTTCAAAACTAAGATTTATATTTAAAAAGTGTTGTTGGTTTGTTTTTTTCTCTACCAGTCTCAAATCTAGAATTTCCAGATTTGAATTAGGACTTTGTTTCAGAAGTATCAAGCTTTTTTCTTTGCATTGATGTGGAGAGAAACAGATTTGATATTTTGCTTGTCAGTTGTCTTGAAAAACAGCAATATCTGGTATATGATGAGTTCAGCTGAGATGATGCACTTGATGAGCCCAAATCCACAGAATAAAATTAAATTCACTCCAACTGAGCAAAAGAAATATTTCTGTATATTTTGAGAACATGTAGGAGAAGATACATAAAACTAAGTATGTAATTTGGAAGTTAGTTTAATACCACTTTTTGGGGGGAGAAACCTTACAGCTTGGCAGCACCAGCATCACCAACAAATTGCAGGTGGAAGATGCTGGCAAACACTTACTGTTAAACTAGTTTACTAAATGCTAAAAAAAAGCAACAGCAACTTCTAAAACATCACTCCAGAAAACTTTTCGTTCAGAAATGTATTTTGAGATGAGAACGAAGAACGGGAAAGGGGGAGGAGAAGGCAGAGTGCAAAGCAGGACCAAAGATGAATCCGCACCTTCTCAGGCTGGTGGTCCATCCCCGGTGCTGCATGGAGAAGTGCTTGGGTACCAGGCATGTAACACGCTCCTGGCAGCCTCTGAAGTTACTGCTGGAAGCACCAGGCTAGAGTTTGTTACAGGTCCAGTAAGTCTAGTGGTGACAAGCAGATATTTTAAGCAAGAAAACAGTGAAGATACGGGAGAGCAGAGAGATACAGAAACAATTTTTTAGTAGATCTGTACTAAGCATGTACAGCATGCTTAGGCAACAAGAAGTTCCTTATACAGGAATTTGGTTAAAAATTCAGTAGACTGGAAAATGGAAGTAGGCTCAGATGAGTCTTGTATTTCCAGTTCAGGTGTTCACTGCTAATTTCAGGCCAGAGTTCATGGCATGGTCAGGTGAAGCAAGTGGTTTTTACCCACACTGGAATTTCCTTTGGGAAGACTTATAGTGATGTTAGCAAGAAAGAGGTGCACACTTAAGATTGGAAGGGGCATCTTGTATCAGTAAGTCCATGCCTATATAGTTGCAGACGATAATATAAATTCCATTTATGAATTGACCGACTCATTTTAAAAAAAGATGAAGTTCTCTGCCATTGCTTCTTCCCTTCAGAAGGTTAGAAAACTTTGGCTTGTCAGAATGCAGTGATAATACACTGAAGTTTTGTGGCAGTATTTGAACTGTAGCTTAAGAAGGTCTGTCTCTGATAGGTTATAGAAAACAGACAAAGTCTTCTCTTTTGGACTTTTCACATATGATACTCTCCCTTCCTGCAAGCAAACAATCTTTTTTCACTTATTCAGGTTAAATCAGGGGTTATTGAAAATATGTCAGCGGAAATGTGCTGTCGAGGTGAAGCTTCACTGCGATCATTATACAGTGACATGAATACTTTACGTCCCCAGGTATAATAAAGGTTCCTGTTTCCGTTTCCATTGAGCTGTCAGCCCATCGTGGCTGTGTCATTGTTTGTCGTGCCTACGTTTGCTTGTACAGCGCTTCCAAAGGAGATGCCCTGAAAACCTTGCATTTCTGTAACTTTGTCCTGTTTCTATTACTCCACTCTTAAGACAATCCCAGATCTTCCCATATGGTGGTCTCCTTTTTCTCTCATGACAGCATCTGTCCACTCTGCTCAGCCTGTGGGTTTCAGTAGCACACTGCAAAGAACATTGGTGGGAAATGAATTAAAACATTTTGGTGTCAAGTATTTCGAGAAGTCCACTGATAACCTCCCATTTGTGGTTAGGCTTCATTTCCTATGTGGTTAACTTGGTATTTATCCTTGTCAAAACTTGCTTTGAGAATGAACACAGTGACAGGAGTAGTAAGAGCTGTTGATTTGGTTATGAGCTGTATAGTGCCATTGCCTGGGCTAAAGCTGTGGTAATTGAGACAGTGTTTTCTTTGTTTTAACTCCTGAAGCATGCTTAGCTTTAGAAGGTTAGTTCCTTCTTCTGGTATCAGGCACTCCAGCGTAGTGGAGTAGGTACAAATACAGTGGTTTTTTGGGGACAAAATGTTTCATTAGAGGACAAAAATGGCTGATCTGTGAAAACGTCATGAATATAGCAAGATGGATGTGATAGGGAACTTGACGAAAGTGATGGACCTTTGTTCTAAAGGCTTAGTCATATCTGCTTATACATAATTTTCCTTACAGTTCTGCAGAACTGAACCTAGTTCAGATGTTACTGGGTTTATTCTTTCCCTTCTGATCATAAACAGTATTTTTTTTTGATTTGCATGCATGCAAGAATATAAACTTACTCCAGCTGGTTGAAAGGAACCTATAAATGTACAGCTGGCTTTGGGAAGGATGAAAGGAGGGTGTCTTTCTTCCTACCCAAAGACATCCCAAGATCTATGATGTCTTAGATCTCAGAATCAGTACCTGACATCTTAGGACACAATTCAGCTCACTGTCCTTGACATTACAATGTCCAAGATGACACATCCCCCCCTCCACCCCCTTCATTGAAAATAGAGGGATTCACATAGTTGGAGGTACAAAGTTTGGGGAAGTTTGCTGAGACAAAGAACACAAAGGAATTTTGAAGGTAAACATGTAATCACTTTTTACAACATTTCAAAAGTAGAAAATAATTGCTTTTCTCTGACTATACCATTAAAAGTAATTTTTTTTTTCTATTTTAAAATATCAGTTATATTAAGGGATAAAATTAATGCATGAATGTTTTATGGAGTATAAACTCAGTAGAAAAAGTAATGTAGTGAGAGAGAGGACATAACTGAGAAAGGAAGGTATGTGAGTAAGGTGAAAAATACCTCATGGAGTCAGTGTGATGTGGTCTCCTATATTCTCTTATCAATGTCAGATCTGCTGATTTCAGAGTCATACATACAGAATTTTTGGAGGACAAGAGAAGGGATCTAAGCAGTCTGGAGACTGATTTATTGTGAACTTCTGACTTGATTGAAGAAGCCAAAATTGATCTTTCCGGTGTCTCACTAACACTTCTGTGAGAAGACTTTTTTTTTTGTACACCTCTAGCTTTCCCCACCCACACATTTGTGGGTGGGGAAATTGTTCCTTTTGCTGCGGAGTAACTTGAGGAAGCAGAGCAATGAAATACTAATGTGAGGCAGGGTGGCTATGTGATTCGCTGTGAGGAGGCTGGACTGAAGGATGCCCAATTTCCTGAGTCTGTCTTTTTTTTTTTTTCCCCCACAAATATCAGGATACAAGTATCTGTAATAGTTGTTTATCTTTTAAGGAGGGAGAATATTTGAGAAAGTAACCACACAAAAAGACTAGAAGAATATTGATTCCTAACCAACATCCTGTGAGCAGAATGATCCTGAATGCCTTTCTCCTGATGCTCTGCATATTCACCAATTATTTTGTCCCCGATGTTTCTGAAAGTAAGCAGTCATTTCTTCTGAGTGCCAGTAAAGCAATGCCCTGCTATTTCTCACTTAGCTGGAAGAAAGGTTGCTCATTTTGTGCACTTGTGAACCAACACGAAAAGCTGATTCTAAACAGCCAGGGTCTACTCCTTTGTAATTATGAAATTAGGACTAATGTCTTTCCTTTTCTTAACATGCGTAATTTCTTGCCACTACTCACACAGTTAGCGTAAATGCAGTAATGAAATGAAAAAGGAAGAAAAAAATATCCTGTCTGCTAATTGATTTAAATAGGGAATATGCATAATTCTTTGGAGTGATAGCAGCTGGACTTAACTGTCAAAAACGGCATTATAATGAGACTCATGCTAGCTTTAGCTTAGCCTCTCTATAGTTTATTGAAAACTATTTGTTAACATATATTATTTCTTCTGAATATTAGTGGACCCTGGCTATTTTAGTGACATAATAAATTGCAGAGGAAGTTACTTCTTATTCTATATTTCTTAAAAACAAAACCTAAAAAACTCAAAAAAAACAAAAAGACACCCACCAAACAATACTGTATTGGTATTGTAATGCTTACTGCTCTGGTGTTTGGTGTTACTGATCAAAACTTGATTTCTCATAAGGCAAAACAATACGGAAGATAAAACAAGATAAGTAGAAGGTTATGCTTTTGTATTTTCTCCTCAGCAGAAGGAAATGGATGGTGAGATGATAAAATAGAAGGCAACCAGTGATGACTGCTCTTGCTGAAATCTCAGCCTCCTTGGTTATGAAAGCCAGTTTCCTGCAGTAGCAGGCAGTAACAGCCTATGCACATAGTATTTCTCTTACATAAAAGCAGAGACTGTGCAGTCTTGAAGTGCTAAAATGGTTTATTTTAATGTGTTTATTCAGTTTAGGTTTTCATTGGCTTGGTGTGTTTTTTTTAAATAATAAAGATAACACTGAAGAAGTGTAGAAATATTTTGAAAATTGCTGCACTGACTTTCCTGGGAAGTGGTAAATATCAGTCTTCATCAGTAAAAACTATATAGTGTGTGGGATGGTTTTGTTTTTCCAACTAACAGTTTAAGAAGAAATCAGGAGAATAGGCTATCAAGAAAAACAATCCTTCAATCCCTTTATTTTACATTCAGACATTGGGCTATAACAAGACCTTTATAATACGGCTTCTCAGGTTTGGGGGCTAGCTGGTAGATTCAGTTCTGGCATTTTTCCTTATGCTGAGGTAAATTTTTAAGAGAAGATGGAAAAACAGGGTTTATACTGAAATCGCATCTAGTTGTAAAATAAGTATAATGTTAATGTGCACAGCTTCCGAAATTGTATTTGACTAGAGCTTAAAAAACCCGAAGGGCTGAAACTGGACATCTCTTTCATGTTTAACATGATTGCAAGAATTTTTGGAGAAGTCTTATTCAAATACTGAGATTATAAATTATGTTGTTATGTTTGTGTGGGAAGAGACTGTTACAAGAATAAATGGCATGTCTTGCCACCTTTTTCCCACTCGCACCTTGTGTGGGGGGAACATGGAAGGAAAGGACAGATAAAGTGATCAAATAAAGCTGATAGAAAGCATATGTAATGCAATTGGTTTAGAGAACTGTTTGCTAAAAGGAGTATATCTGAGAGGATGAAGGCTTTGGACTTCAGCTATCTTACCTAGAAACTTAAAAAAAAAAAAAAAAAATTAGAATCTTTCATGAAAATAAAAATGTACTAGAATTTAAACATGTAAAAAATGTGAGTAAACCCAAAATAAATGACTTCACAAACCCGCTGAAGATGCTGAACTCAGCAATTAGGGCAATTGCTGTTTGGCATGGGAGCCATGATGTAATTTTCTGAGGAACTGGGCAGAAGAATGAGTCCTCTTGGCTAGTACCTGACCTGCGGGGTAGGGATGGGGCTATCCCGTGTATATTCAGAAGTGTTTGCTGCACCAGAAGTGGAGCCTGCGTGCAACAACTCCTAGGAAAGCATCTCGGCTCCCAGAAGAAGTAATTTTCTTACAGAAGCAGCATGTTGGTGAGAGAGACTTGAGAGGGTCATGGCTTCTCGTGGCTTTCTGGTCTCACATCTGGGCTTGCTAGTTGGGCTAGTGTTGCTCCAGCCAGCTGAAGAAACTGAACCCATCTGTCTGAAATCACCCCAAGAGTTGAAGGAGAAATAAAAGTGCATGCTTTTTCTTATCATGTGGTTGGTATTCTTTGTAATGGGCCTGTAAAAAAAATGGTGGGTGGTGGGGGTTATTTTTGTGGGTTTTGTTGTGGTTTGGGTGGTGGGGTTTTTTCATTTAGCAGACCCAGCAAATTTGATTGGAGGAGTGTTTGCTTCTAGAATTGGCTTTGGCTTGAAGAATTATCAAAGCATGAAACATTTACTGCCTGGCCATAGCTTCTGTCTTTCAAGCCTTCTGTGTGTGCCAACACATACACTGTTCTTGTTTCTAAATTGTGGATTATGGCTATGGCATACAGCACGCTTGCATGAATCTGTCATGAGAAAAGAGACTTCTGCTGGAAGGCAAGATCCTTGGAGGCATGAGCCCTATGCATTGATTTTTTTTTTTAACTTTGTTTTTTTGATTGCTTTTCTTTATGCAGAGAAAAGCATGATTCCTTGCTCAACTACACTGACAATACAACGTGAAGGCTTTTTTTCCCCCAGGAGAGCCTGAGGACCATGTATGTTCCCATATGGAAGCACGATCTGACCTGAAAAATGAACAGTTTATTGTAGTCAGTATTAGATAAACAGATTGCTATGGGTTTGTGATCTATTGGTTCTGTGTCAGTTGTTGTGCTTTTATAAACAAAAAGCTTTTGGAATTCTAGCCCACAACTGTTTCAGAAGAAATCGCTGTTCACTTAATTTTTTTTCTCATCTCAGTGGGTAGGCAAAGACTAATTTTTGGATACTGTTACAAACCAATGAAGGAGTGAGAGCGTATTTACTACTTTGCCATCTGAAAGTTGCAGAAAAAGCTTTTGATAAAACTAAACCCCCTGCTAAAGTCTTGATTAATTGACATTCGTCTCTATTAGTGAGCAGAGAAGACAGGAATTAGTTATTTTCTTACTACTAGGGATTTTTTTTTTGGCAGACTTCAAATTCAGAAGTTGCTTAGTTTACTTTATAAAAGTTCAAAAATGTAGTCTTTAGAATATAGGTGGGTATCCGTTGATGTCAGGATCCAAAATGTTAGACTTTATCTGAAGTGTGAAGTTTTAATAGCCATTTTAAAAGCTATTGTGAAGCACTATTCATATCCTGCAAAGGTTAAATTTTACAGCTTTCTAAAAATGGTGTGTGCTTAGGTTACAAATGCATTTTAAATTCTCTAATACCATCTAAAATGTTAGTGTGGTGAAAGATACTGAATCTGAATGGATCTTTACCGACCGATGACCAAAACAGTGAAATGTAATTTTTTTCTCAGTAGACAGAGAAGTAAAATATATATTTTGCTTCTATATTTATAATATATATATTTTTGAATAGAGGAAATGGACACGGACATGCAAGTATATCAAGAATACTGTGTGCTATGAATATAAGTACTTGAGACCTGAAAAGTTAGGTCGGTAAAAAATCGTGAGGGGGAAAAGATTATAAGGACACACTTGCAGCCTTCTGAAAGACCTGCAATCTGATCCCTCAGTATCTATAGTGGACTGAATGGGGATTGCATTGACCAGTTCTACCTGGCCAATGACTTCAGAATTAGCAAGAGATGAAACAAAGCACATAACATCTGGCTAGCGAGGGGATGTTTGTGTATCTCAGCAGTTCCTTGTGTGTTTTTCTTCTGAGGATGCATCTTTGTGGTCTTGCAGGAGGGTTCCCTTAGGGATGAGCTTGGCCTTGGGCAAAGACAAGGAATTCTGGCTTGTGTCAGCTAAGCTCCTTATGTTAAGAAATGTACAGCTTTGGCTATAGTTAAGGGGTTTCATTTTTAACTACAAACCTGTAAAAAATCAGGCTGATTCTAGGTATTTTTGCCATTATTGGTATTCCAGTATTTCTCTTAGCACATGCACACACAGGATAAACAAAAGAAACGGAGATTGACAAATATTTAAAGAGTCTGCTGGCTTTCTTGGGCAGAATGTGCTGAAAGCCACAATAGTTCTGTTTTGTTTAAAAAAAAAAAAAAAACAACAAAAAACAAACAAAAAAAAAACACAAAAACCACAAAACAAACAAAAAAAAACATGAGAATGTGAGTAGTGGCTGCTGAGAACCCTGCAGAACATTTGAAAAGCTGTAGCCTCACATGGTTTATGTTACCATTCTTCTAGTGTATTCAAGTAACTACAAGTGGCTTCCCTTCTCTAAGGCTGTGCAAAAAATTGCTTTTCAGAATGCAAATGGGTAAGAGTGATTAAAAACAATCTCATCTATATCCGCAATGCCTAATTTGATTAGAGAAATTTTTCTTGGAAATGTTACCCTCAGATTTTCATCAGTCTTCATTTTGTAGTCGTCATTGCTACCTACTTTGCAGAGTATACGGCTATGTGGCTGATGGCGACTGCAGAAGTGATTAGCCCTTTTGAAGGGCAGAGTAGCAGTAAGATGGGGAGACTTTATTTTCTCTCTTAGAATGAACGCGTGTAGAATCCGGCAAACTTTGTGGCTGAGGCCAACACAGAAGCACTTTCTTTTACTTAGAAGCAGATTTTCTTGCACAAAAGCATGACAGCTTTTGTGTCCTTTATTGCCCCAAGTCGGATGAGCTGGAGTAAAATCTCTGCTTAGTGAGGGATATCACTTGTTACACAGAATTAGGAAAGAAAACTCTCAAACACCATTGCCTGGCTTCCAGCCTGATGAAGTGCTGCTCTTGCTCCCTCCCACGTTTCTATCCCAAGCTTTTTTTTGGTTAAATTTACAAGCTGTAAATAAATCCTGGATTTAAAATATACCACCACATGTTAAGAACCCTCCACCAAAACAAAACCAAAACCACCATTTAAACCAGAACTGACTTACTCAAAAGGAACTTTGATTTTATAGTGTAGCTACCAATGACTGAATAACCATGTATTTAAGCAGGTTGTGTTTCCAACAACAGATCTGTTCTTTTTGGTGGTAGCCATAGTGGAATGCTGTACAACTTTACTTGACTTCAGAAGAAACCTGGCAGAGAACTTTATCTGGCTAAAGCAATTTTTTTTTTAGCATAACCTTATGATTTGTACAAAACTAAAATTCATATTTAGCAGTATGTTTTGTGATGCAAAACATGCCCCTGAGTAAAATTCTTGTGTGCTTCTTGATGATTGCCTTAATGTAAACTAGCATGGTAAAACTTTACATACATATTTACGTCATTGCTCTGAACGGATTCTGAGTGCCTTTATATATAATATCTGAAATGAGAATTATTGTGCAATGACATGGGCTAGTCCAAGCACTGGGAAAGAACTTTCCTAGTTTAGCATTTTCAGATGTCTGAGTTTAGTCACTTATAATTCTGTGTGTGGTAGCAATTGGCTAATTACAAGTATATGAAAGCGCTTGGTTTATTAAGAAAAATAGATTGGTAATAACAGACTTGGTATTTTCCCATATGATTCAAATTAAAGTAGGTTTGAGAGTTCTTACTGTCTCTGTGAATGTCTTTTGTGATTCCCTTGTTAAAAAGACTACAGTAATTAATAGAGCTACAAAGAGAAGTGTTCAAGCAACATGACATTTAATTGGAATTGTTAAACATTTAAAGGTAATAATACATGAACTGAGTGTTGTGCTGGCAATTTTGTATAATTCTAGAAAATGTGAGGTCAGATTAAAAACTCAGAAGTATTGAAGGAGCTAAGTAACCCAAAAATTTAATCTCAGCCTAGTGAAATATATTTCCATTTTTTGTGTGTTGTAAAAGAAAAACAAAAATGTCATGTACTAAAAAGTGAAGTACAATTATTAAGTCCATAAAAATTGGGGGGAAAAAAAAAAAAAAAAACAAAAAAACAAAAAAACAACAAAACACTTCTTAAGCCTGTATATCTTCTCCATATTAATTTATGGCAAGTCTGGAAGTTTGATAAGCCCTACTTATGGGAATACACAAGGGATAAAGTAGTCCTGCTAAGAAGTTCTTACTGTTGTGCTTACAAAGCAGTAATTTAAATTGCAAAGTAAATATAAAGGTTTAATTTAAGGTTTATTACAAAAAGTGTAGTTCAGTGCATCTACACTTCACAGCTTTGTTTTCTTTATTAAATCCTCCGGTCCCAAGTCTGAACTAAGCAGAACCAAAACCATTTTGTATTCACATGAAAATAGAGAGTTGCTGTAGTAGTGTTCTCAAATTGGATAACACCCATTTTTTTTTTTCCATTTTTAAACTAAAAGACCCAGTTGGATCATGTAACCATGAGTAAAAGTCTGTAAGATTTTTTTTTTTTTTTTTCCCTTCTGAAAACTGGATTAAAGCATTCATGTGCAGAGGTGGGGAGGGGGGAGCTGTTAATGATTTTTAATCTCAAAGACTAAATTTTCGAGTGCTCTTATCCATCAATTCCCCTCCTTTCCCCTTCTTTCTTACTCTCTTTCTTTGCTTAGAGAGATGATGTTTCCTACCATTTGCCTTGTTTTTAGACTATCTAGTTAGGGTACTGCTTTGACTGTATTCAAGTATTGAACCTCACACGCATGAACAGTAAACTATTACTCAGGAAAAACTTGTAGTTAATGAACAGGTTAATAAACAGTTCTGAATTCTCAGTGTGACCACTGAGTACAAGTATATGAGCTTACTGGTGTGCATGTTTGCAGTAGTGATATTGAACACTAGATTTGTACCGATCCATTGGTATACAGTCCTGTTCATGTGAAAAAGAAAAGGAAAATCCAAGACAAACTTGAAATTTCTAAAGATGTAAACAACACAATTTTCTCATAAACACGCCTCGTACCTAGGGCATTAGGAGGTTTGCAAGGGTTTCCTTGGTGAACAGAAGTTTCTCACTCAAAAATACTTAGTTCAAAGCTCAAACAAAGCAAATTCTATTGGGAATAACAGGATTTTCATTATGATTTCAGTTCTCCCTTACAGAAGATGCCATGTTTTTTTTTGATTTTTCCACAGCTCCTGTTTACAAGTTATTTTGCCAATTGCAAATGCCTTCTAACTTGTACTGGGAGTGACCAACGAGCATTGGGGAGGGGGGAGAGAAAAAAATAAATAAAGGAAAAAGTTAGAATACTTTTCCCTGACAGTAACTTCACTGTTTAGATGTAACACAATTGTAGGCAACAACAGGAACAGTGTACCTAACAAATACGCAAACGCTGTATGGTTTTACCATTGTGTTAAACATTTTTACCCAAGAGAAATTGCCCTAATCGTCTTTATGTAGTTCAGCTAGTTACTTTGAGGCATTCATACTATAAACCTACAATTAGAGCACTTAGGCACTTGCACGGGTGCAATTTAGCGATGATACTATAAGGATAACAATGAAGCTAATTTTGTGTTCAAAAGGTGTTTTAAAGTAACTAAAGTTCATAGCAAGACATGTAATTAGATCTGTTATTGTAGGAGGAAGGTTATGAGGGTAGTACCAGGTTACAGTACACTGAATTTAGTAATTTAAAGTTTCAGGTCATTTTTGGCTAATGAGAAAACCAACAAATCTTTAGCTCACCTGTAGCTTTTTCGTAACAACTCTCTGCTCTTTATGATACATAATCCATCAAAAAACACCCACAGATATGCTCTTTTGAAATTCCTGCATGGAAACATCAAAACTTAAATGCTTTAGCATAAACAGCCTTACTCAAAATTCTGCCTTTTGATCTATATGAATGTCATCGTGAACTTTTCTTGGATTTAGTATTTGGGCTTTGCCATTGGAGACTATTAAGAAGGTACGGCTTTGGTGAAGAACAGTGAAAACTTCATTGCTGCTTCTGAAATGAGGATTTTTGAAGACTGTGTGTACTGTTAAGATTGTTGAGATTACTTGCACTGTGCCTTGTGTTGGTTCTTAAATGCCAGGCCATCTTCTTAATACAAACCCCTAAGATGGAGATTATTTTACCTGCTTTTTTTTTTTTTTTTTTTTGATTATGCGCTGCAGGGATAATAACCTTTTCAGATACTTAGTCAGGAATCAATGTATATCTGGTTAAGGCTTACTGCATAGCTCTGTCTTCATGCATCATAAAATGTGTACATAACTTGTTTCTTGCTACAGGCTTGTCCAGACAGGTTTGCTGGTGAAATTTAAGGCAAGTCAGTTGAAGGGGTTAGCTCTCAAGAGCTCAGAGTCATTCTGTTCCTGGAATGGAAAAATACATGAAGATTTACAGTTACCCATATGAAAAGCTCTCATTCAGTTGTTCTACAGGAGCTCAATGCCTGCTAGGAAACAAGCCCTTAAAAAGTGCTTTGAAACTTCCAAGTGTCATTAGGCATTTGAAATAGAAATAAGCCGTTATCTGACACGTTTTCCAGGGGTTGTACTGACTGAGGAAAGAGCTCTGCTCTCAACTTGACTCTAAACTCCTGACTGAAGGTGTACACTTCTGCAGCATCTGGGTATCGTTTGCTGAAGCAGTGGACTCTTAACCTGGCCGTTTTGTGATGCTGTTGGTTTGGCATGCAAGCTATGGGAACTCTCATCAGATGTAGGGCTTCTTAATATAAGCTTTTAAAAGTGCCTTGGTTGTGTGAACAGTTTGAATGATTACCTGAAGCCCATTTTCTTTTAGTGTTTGGAAACACTCTGTGACAAATTAAGTGGAAAGCTACATGGAAGAATTGTCATGTTGCAACACGGCATCATGGAAAAAGATGGGAGAAGGTGGTAGAATTATTAGCCACAGAAAACTGGAAGATAAGTAACGATGTTCTGGTTTTCTTAACATGTTTTAAAGAACTGGACTAAAAGCTGCTATATGATTAAAAGAAGCAAGCATGTTTGATTACTTTAAGATTAGCTTACCTTTCTGTGTCAAAATTAAGGAAACCAGTTAAACTTGCAGTGCAAGAATAGCCATTACATGAACAGGGTAAGTGACTAAATACCTATGCTAAATCAATCTGGGAGAAAAAGTAAGGAAGGGAAAAAAACCCAAACAACTGTAACCTCCGTATCTGGACTTGAAGCAAATTTACAGTGAAGTGTTGTTTGTTTTTTTTTTTTGTTTGTTTGTTTTTGTTTTTTTTTTAATGGCAGAGGATTGATACATTTCTGTTGTAACAGTGATAGCCACCCAACATCTTTTAGAATTAGCTGTTGCCTGCCCTTTAGTTAGTTAAATATCTTTTCTTTTAGTGAGTGGTAACAGTTGTTGAATGTAGGCTTCCTGCTTTAGCATGTTGCATGTATGTTAGCATGTGCAGAATGGGTGTTCCAGGTTCAAGTTTAACCTAAGACTTCATGAATGGACACAAACTCTCATATAACACCTGGAAACCCAGGGTGCCAAAGAGAGCTGTGCTCACATGGGAGACACTGGGTTTGAGAGTTTGTGGTTGGAGAAATGTTGGTATGTGAGCATGAGGTCCATCTTTACAGGGTTGGTAAATACATGAACAAAGCTCAATATTCTTTGGATGTTCCCACTGTTTTTTTCTCCTCTCTGAAAGTTGTTTTCTAAAGGAAACAAGCTATTCCACGTTTAAAGATACGTATGAAAATTAGCCTTCCAAAAGGCAGTTCTCCAGTATTACATAATTAACCACTTTTGGAAATAAGGAAAGACAGATTTTTTTAATGTATAATTTACACTGATGTCACAGAATCCATAATTCAGGAGATAAGGGATGGGGTTGTTTGTTCTTGATTGTAATTGCAACCAGATTTTTAAAAAAATGTGGAGGGTAGAGGGAGAGATATTCTAACAGTAATTTTAGCACTGGGGACACACACACACACACACACACACACACGCACCAGACCGTGGCACTAGTATGAAATTTGCGACTTTTATCAATGTAGATTGATCAAATCTTAATATTTCATTACAGTGTTAGGTGGTGACATGAACCAGCCTTTAACCTTCTCTTTTACTTCATGCTGATCCACACTTCTCGAGGCTGCTGTATTTTCAGCCCCCCTGAGCAGCCTCAAATAGCAGTTATTTGGGGGCAGGGGAGGATGAGCATACTGGAGCTGTCAGATCTCATGCACAGCAACTCTACAGAAAAGGGTAGATTCATGGTTTGCTGTGTATCTTGTTGCAAGCTGTGGAAGGTGTAATTAGAGGACACAGGATTACCTGTCACAGTGTGCTCAAGCCTCTTGTCTTAAACCAGTCTTGTGGCAGGAAGTCCTTTAGAACTAGTGCGATATAGATGGGAAATGGGTCTGGTTAGGTATAGAGGGAGAATTTGAAGTGTCTCGCTCGTAGTTGAGAGGTTGTTTAATGGCAGATTTGATTGTGGTTATATTGGGTATACAGTCGCTTATAACAAAAGGAGTACAGGACAAGAATAAACATTTGCATTTGGACTGTTGTACTGACAGTGTTTAGAGCAGACTGAGAAGGTCTGCCCATTAAAATGACTAATAAATCTTTCTATGGCACAGTGGAAATCCTGGGGAAAGTACCAGGGGACAGGTAAATGTCATTGGACTTTCTCAGTCATTGTTGCCTTTTGTGAGGCACAGATTTTTTTTTTTTTTTTTTCTTTTCAGAGGAGGTGAGAAAGTGGATGGCAGACACAAAAGGGGCAGAGTCTTCTCATTGACCTCTTGGTATGAATCAGACAGGGCTGGCAGATCTAGGAGGAGAACTGATGACATTCCTGCAGGACCCAAACTTATGTTTTCAGTAACTTAGGGGAAAATAAGAGTGATTCTGGAATTTCCTTCTTTCAGAGCTCTTCCTCAAGCGCTTTCTTCAAAAGACCTATCTGAACCATGATAGGAGTAAATAAACTTGCTTCAGTGCTTACAAGGAAAAGAAGTTGGTTTTATTTTGTGGTGTATATGGACAACACAGGCATTAGGGAGCGAGGGCACATTTTAGTATTCATCTCTTGATATTGTTAAATGGAGAGATGAGTTATGTGATGATTTAGAGGAGGCCATGAAAATAGCCTTACCAGATGGAGAACTGTTGTGGGTTTGGGATTAGAAATTCAAACATTGAAGCGAAGATCCCTGAAATGACAGAAGAGCTTATGAATTAGAGAAAAAGCTGTTGATCATCACTGGGTCTGAATCTGTCCTCTTATAAGGGTGTAGTGTTTAGAGTAGATTGCTTGCTTTCTGTTAATGAAAGCTAGCAGCTGTTTGCAATGCTGAATTTAAGCCCATGGAGACATGCATTAGCAAGCAGTAGTACTCAAAAATACATGACAAATGAATGTTGTATGCCTGCTCATTCAGCGTATATGCCTATGGGATGGCCATGCACGAAGGAGGATTTATAATAATGTATTTCACTTCAAGGGAAAACAGCCATAACAGCCAGATGGGAAATACAGTAAGTGATCCTGATCGCCCTCCTCCCTTGTTTATTCAGGTTGAAGTCTGCTGTGTGGCAAGCAAGCAGTTAAAAATAAAACTATAAATGATTGTGTTAATCAGTGTATAATTTATCTTTGTATTTGTTTATTGCCTTGGGTACTTGATTAGACAGCTCTAACATACAATTAATCAGTAACCTTCAGTGTTAACTTCTCAGCACTGTTTAATTAATTGGTTGTGTTGCAGAGGCTCTGCTGGCTAGGAAAGCCAGGAACTGTGCCATGTAAACACTTTTGTTAATGTCAAGTGAAGGTTGAGATACGCTTTATTTTTTTTCTTTATTAGCTTAATTGAACTAATCAGCCTTTCAGGGTCTAGGTTCAAGTTCTAGAGGCAGTTCTAAAAAAACCAGACAAAATACATGGAAACAATGTGTTGTATAAATGCTGGAAAGGTTTTGTGCCTAAGTATTGTGGTCTTTTCAAGTGTACTGATCACCACATGTTTATTAGGTACCAGTACAAGATAGACCAAAGTGAAATCAGTTATGATAGTTGTTTGTTTCATTAACACTGACGATATGAGGATTGATTTTTACCTTTTCTAGACACAGAAAAGCTACCTGCAGATCTAGTAAGCATGGAGGGCTTTCATCTTGGCATTGCAGCTAATTACTATGAACACAGGTATTGATGCTTTTTGGGCAGTGGATCAGTGTGAATGAGATTTTAAAGTTCTTCCATAGGTGTCTAGGAGAGAGCGAAGATGTGGGTTCTAAACCATCTGTCAAAGTTAAGGCTTGCACACCTACAGTGTTATTCAGACTCTCAAAATACCATGAATGCAACAAATACTGGTTTCAAAAGTGACAAGTCTTGATTACCTCATAACAGCTATGTGAACTTTGAAGGAAAATTGCTCATTCCAGTCTTAATACTTTGAATTTGGTTAAATTTAAGAAGATTATATGAATGAAGTACAAGTGGAAGTGCTGCATGCATGTTTGTTTCTGTGAAAGTGCCAAAAGAAAGAGCAGGAAGAAGACTGTAAGAACAGGCAGTCTTGATAACAACGGATGCAGTCCGGGGATACTGCTCTCAGGACACCATTTCTAATAGAGAAATTGAAGAACATGAGGCTTATATCAAGACTGGAGGGCTTGCAGTCTTATCAGAGTGCAACATAGATGACTACTCAGAACATAGTGTCTTTTGCTGGAAACAGGACGATGACAAGGAGGTTGCAGCATATCACCTCTGCATTTTATTTTTCCCCCTAAGATTTATGGAGGCTGAAGTAAGCCACATCTTGAGGTGAAGGATGGTGCTGTAGCAGATGTTGACTCCCACCTTGTCACTTAAAGGAGGACTTCATAGCCAGCATCCTGTATTATCCATGTTGCATACAAGAGATCCTGACCAGACCACTTGGACCCATGTGTCTTGGTATTTCCAAGTCTTCGATGGCAAGAGCATGAGTGAAGAAAATCTATGAGAGAGGGAGGAGATAAAAATCTACTTAGAGATACAGTAAATCAGTACCACTTTCTCTTCCCATATGACCTACCATAGTGTTCTCTTACAGAAATTTTTCAATGATATTTATCAAGGACGGTTTTTCCCAGATGTTACAACTCAGGACATGCTACTGTGCATCGTGATCATGTTGGTTAGACTATACTAACTAACACGTATTCCCAATTCAACATACTCATCTACAGACAGAAGAAATAATGAAGTCTGGTTTCCTACAGCTTCATATTATTTATCCCACACCTTTCTTTTAGCTCCTCAAACTCCTGAAAGCCTGAGGTCCTCTCCATGATAACCCTGACCCACTCCCAACCAGACAAAGCTTCATTTCTTCAAAGGGGAACAAATTAAAATAGATATTAATATAGTCCTCTTCCCTGTTAAGCGAGAAAATTGTAAGCACTTAACATCCTTGAGACTGTTAGCTGTGTATCAACTTTGAGATATTTTCAGGGCAAAGTAGTTAGGGTTCAGCTGACAGATGGACTGCTACACAGCTTACTGTGATTACATAGGCTTTGTTTCCATAGGACACTAGGCTGCGTATATGACAGTGTTTATTGTAGGTGAGCAAACATTGCTGTGGCTTTTGTCCAGTGGGATGATATGTGGGAATTCTTCACAGAAGGAGAATGAGAAATAAGTGGCAGTACTGACAAAAACGCCAGACCATGAACTGAAAGAGTGAAAAGGTGGTGTTGCAAAATCAATGCAGCTCTCCGAGTAATATAGAGGGATCATGCTGTCTAGCGAAGTGGGGGAAGCCTTTTGCTAATAGTAGGCTAGTTATAGAATGCTTTACCTGTGAAGGAAATAATCTCCTTTACTCTTCCTCATTCAAAACTGTGCTATTTAATAAAAAGAAGAATCGGGCACTTTTTATTTGTTCTTTTGGGTTTAGTGTGAGCTACAAAACTACCATATATTCAAGTGCGGGATTCCCTCTGCCAATATTTAACTTGTGTACTCGAGTGTATATTTTCTAATACTCAATAAGATGCCACAAAGTAGATACTTTTTATTCATTGCACGCATCTGGTTGCTTTAGATAAACTATGTAAAAAGAGGTGAAACACTGATGATAGTATTTTTCGGCTCAGTCTTCATTTCCCCGTGCTTTGCAGTAAGCTTCAATACCAGACTGCTTCTTAGCCTGGAAGTTCATATTAAATTATTTTTCTAATACTTAGACTAATCTCAAGACATTGAAAAGTGAATTATTGCCCTAAGTCTGGGTACAGTGACCACTGCTATTAAGTGCAGCTCCATACTCAAATTCTCCTGGCCCTGAGTGTATGCCTGAGCAAGGTAGGTAAAAAAAAAAAAAAAAAAAAAAAAAATCACTCAAATACCAAGAGACTTTAGAAGCAGCTTAAATGCATTGTTCACAAATCCATCTTTTACACGAGGTTTAACACCTTAGAATTATAAAATTGATATTGAAATAGACTTTGATTACTTCCCCCTCCCCCCAAGCACAAAACAGTCAATGCTGATGTTTGCACAATTTTGCTATAGTGAAAGTCTGCCTCTTCTTCTTCCGAAATGTTCCTTCACTCTGCTGGTGTGGATCTGTTTGCCTGCCGAATCCCTTCAGAACTACAAGACACTACACCAGAGAGGTGTCTTAATATTTACCAGAGAGCTGTTTTACTTGCCAGCTAAGATTGGCCTGAAGCACTTTTCCTCGTGCCTCATGTGTCTGGCTTCTGGTTTCTCACAGTCTGTCATTAAGATACTGGAGAGGAGCATGTTGCCAGCCCCATCGTAACAGAAGGTCATCTAAAGAAAAGAAAACATGTTCCTTTGTCCAGCAGACACACTCTGGTCTGATCTCAGCTAATTTTGGTCGTGAGGCAAAAGTTCTTTTCCATTTAAATGTCAGTGCCTTGCGCCCCTCCTTTTGGGAGGGATGTCCATAATGCTGCATGCTGGCCACTCACCTTTTTATTTTTTTAGGCATTCATGGCTCTTCGTACCATTTGTTTGTCCACCACTTGTACTCATGCTCTTTTAAATTCTTCATTTTTTTCCTGAGGAAGCCTTATGTAGTGATTTCAAGTAGTTGCCCTTCTGTGCCATTCATGGGGAAAATCCCTTTTAACAAAGTGACAATAGTTCTCTTTGCTTAAACCCTGCCTACAGTAGATGATCACTTGAGGCTTTAAAGCTTTCTTCTAGAGGAAGTCAGTTCCAGCAGTGCCTCAGATGTACTGACAATGGTGGCATGAGTAAGGCCGGATTCCCAATGGAGTCTGCCAGGAGGTGCTTAATCTGCCGTGGAGGGAGCAGAAGCATCTTCCAACAGTGCTGGCCAGGATTTATGGGAGCTTGGATGCTTTTAACAAAGTGGATGGAGAATAGAACATCTGAGATGTTTTGTCATTACAAAACCAAAAACCATTTGTATCTTAATCTTTTAAAAAAAAAAAAATCCCCCCTCAAAAAAACCCCACCAAATCCCCAAACAAACAAAAAAAACCCCCCAAAACAAAACAATCCCTTCTTCCCCCTAGCCACCTTCAAAATAGAAATTGTAATCTACATGCAAACCCCCAGCTTCTCGAAATACAGCTTGGTAGCAAACATGAATAAAGGAAGGTGGTTGTTGCTGAGGGCCCAGATCTGGGATGCTGTGTAAAGGCTGCTGATTCTTGTCTGGCCTTTGGACTGTTGTCCCTGGTTCCTTATCCATGTAGATATCAGGGACACTGTCAGAGGAGACCTGACCCACTTTGAGAGGTACTGTAGAGCTCTGCAGGCAAAGGTGAAGGACGTGGGTGCCCAGGTGGTATTTTTTTC
This sequence comes from Podiceps cristatus, assembly GCA_000699545.1. Classification (NCBI taxonomy): domain Eukaryota; kingdom Metazoa; phylum Chordata; class Aves; order Podicipediformes; family Podicipedidae; genus Podiceps; species Podiceps cristatus. Next base: position 1,743 of record JMFS01052675.1, on the reverse strand, counting down.
TCCTCTATGGAGAAAGGACTGAGTAGGAATGGGTGCTTCCTAGAAGTTAACAACTGAGTTGCTGATGTTGTGTGATATACTTTGGCTTTTAATACCATAGGTCCCTCTTCAAGGAGTGAAGACTGCTGGTGACAGACAGGGTCCATTTGACAGAACAGTGCAAGAGCATCAATGAGACCAGTTGTCTTGACAACCTGGTGAGAGGGTTTTTAAACTAGGTACATCAGGGGATGCTATTAGCACAATTAGCACAAGGAAACAACATTTGGGGGTGGTAGCAAAGGAGCTTTTGGGAAAGATAAAATACGTCAAAAACAGATCTTGAGTGCCTGTATACAAATGTACACAGCTTGAGAAAGATACAGCAGGAGCTATGGAAAGTAGATTTACAGGTGTAATATCATTTGAAAAACAGACTTTGTGGGATGGCTGCGTGACTGGAGGTTTGTGATGGGACGGATGGATGGTTACAGGATCTTTAGGAAAGATGGGCAGGGAAGAGGAGACAGAGTGGTGGGGGGGGATGCCACTTGCTGAAGGAGTAGCTCGAATATCTGTTCTTTGCAGAACAGAGAAGCAGCTAGTTGAGAGCTTGTGGGTTGGAATCAGGGAAGATGCCAGTAAAGGTGATGTTATGATGAGAGTTTGTCTTGATCAACTGGTCTGCAACAAAGTCCTCTTTAAGCAGCTTGAGGAAGTCAGGGTCACAGGCCCTCATTCTTGTGGAGGACTTTAACCTCTCTGACATCTGCTGAAATGGCAGCCCAAGAGGATGCCCCCAGTCCAGGGAGGTTTCCAGGAGAGTGCTGGAGACAGCTGTTTCCTGATCTGTGGCTCATGAACAAGGTGAAACTGGTTGATGATGTAATCAATGACCATATCAACCATGTAATGATGGAACTCAAGATCTTGAGGGGATCTCAAGTGACCTGGCAAGTCCTTAAGGCTGACTCCCCTCTTGAAGCATGAACAAGTTTCTCTGTTACTCAGGGAAACAAGTAGATGGAGCACAACTGAGCTTCAGTTCAAAATGGGCAGTATTGGGGGAGGTGGGAGCAGAGGCAGGCCACAAAGGAGGGTTTTAGAAATGTTGTACAGGCACATAGTGATTGTGTTAGGAAAGCCAGAGCTCAGCTGGAACTGAAAGTGGAAAGGGCAACAAGGCAAGCTTCTGCCACTGCGTGAGCAGTAAAAGAATAAACAAGGAAAAGGCGGACCTGTCGCTGAAGAGGCGACAGGCGATTCAGTGACAGTGGACACAGATAAGAAGTCCTCAGACACACTGAGAAATCCTCAGAGTCTCTTTTCCCCCCCCCCAGTTTTCACCAGAATCTCTGAGATCTTGATAGACAAACTGACCACAAGCCAGCAAGTATGCCCTTGAGGCAAAGAGCACAAACAGTATCCAGCACTACAGCACGGGAAGTGGTTATTCCCTTTTCTTGGTACTCACTGGACCACATCTGATACACTGTATCTGATCTTGGGCCTGCCAATATAACACAGACATGGAAAAACTGGTGCAATCGTGGTGAGGAGCCTGCCGTACGAGAGAGGCTGAAGGAGCAGGGCTCGTACAGCCTGGAGGAGAGGTGACTTTGGGGGCACCTGGCAGCAGCCTCCTCCCTGTGAAGAGGTTACAGAAAAGACAGCCAGGCTCAGTTATTGAGGTTCACGGGGGCAGGGAATGATAGTGGTCTTAAATGAGACAGCAAAGCTGAGTGGTGCGGTTGACACACCAGA
>JMFS01052673.1:0-26534 GCA_000699545.1 Podiceps cristatus | reverse complement strand
GTGGGTGGGGGTGGGGGGTGGAGCTGCTTATTTCAGAGGTGCTGCTCTCTCCTCTCTGCGTGATCATTTCCTTCTTTGCGCACTGTCCCTTCCCACCCCTTTCTCCAAGTCCCCAGCTGCAAAGCAGAAAGGCAGCAAATCTTCAGAAGTCAAACACTGGTGCTAACTTGCTGGGATGGGAGAGTTCGGTGTCCGACTTCTGATGTGGGGTTGTTTTCCCCAGTGCCCAAGCCAGCACGACAGGCTGGTTTGAGGATGACACCTCAGAAGTAAGATGGATATTTGGGGTCTGAGTTGGATGACAGCTGTCTAACAGATTGAAAAGAAGTGTTAGAGGACAGTCATGTGAGCCTGGCAGCAGGGGACCAGCCCCCTGCTTAATATCTTCACATGCAGGCTGGAAAGAAAGCTCTCCCCTCCTGTCCCCCTATCTGACTGCCTCAGAGCCTGGGGGAAGCGTTTTCTGAAGCTCCTCTGGCAGAAGAGCATCCCTTGCAGCAAGGTAAAAATGGTGAAAAGCAGGGCAGCTCTGAGGCGTGGTACACTCAGATCTCCCTGGAGCGATGTGCAGAAGGTACCAGCCTGAATGTGCACAGTGGAAAAAAAAATTGGCTGCCTAAGAGAGAGACAGTGCAAAGAAAATAATGAAGCTTCTGTATTTGTGCCATGAGTTTTGTGCAAAAGAGTCTATATCTGGGATCGCATGTGCCCGTGTCTTAGTACCTGCTGTAAAGAGTTGAGGTAGAGGGAAGGAGAAAGAGGCCATCTTTCCCCATGCCCAACCGAAGATTTTGCTAGCTGGACTCACCGTAGTTTGCAGGCAAGGGGAGGTGGCAGGGGCTGCTGCAGCTTTCCATGCTGACCCGTTCGGCTGGACGGATGTGGGTTATGCAGCTGGCAGAGCACATCAGGATATCGATAGTCCCCTGAGCCAAAGCTAGGAAGAGCTTCTGCTCTCTCCTGCACATAGACCCAGGGTGCAATTGTGCCTGGCCATCAACACAGGCCTGGGGGTGTTTTGGTTCTGTGCAGAAACCACCCCTGGGGGAAGGAAGGCGTTCCTGGGTTGTTCAATATCACCCAGGAGATGAGGCTCTCGCCTGTGGAACACACCTTCTTGCCCCTGACAAGGGGGGGTAAATTCATGCATCTGCTGATGTGAGCAGCTGAGACTGTTAGCAACTGAGGGCAATTCCCACCATTTGGTTTGTTTGTTTTTTTTTTTCTACTTTGCATTGAAAAAACCCACAAACAAACAAACAAACAAAAACCAAAACCAAGCACTAAAAATCATATGGGGATATTTTTTGGATCTGATGATCTGATTTTCTGAGAGAAGCTCATAAGTTTGTGGGGAAATCCAACAGCTAATGCAAAACTCCTCCGATACTGTGATGGGGCAAATGCTGGGGGCCCACATGCAGACAGGTAAAGACATGAGCTGTGACTTTCTTGAGTATCATGAGTCCCAGTTAGCAACCTGAGCCATCTTTGTAAAGCAGTGGTGCACCTTTTCTTTTAGGGGTCAGGCTATCGTTCTGCTCTAAGTAATACCCCAGGGGAACCAAAATAAAGTCCCAGGAGAGGCTCTGTCATGCTGTTTTCCCTTCAGCTAAGCTATCAGAAACATTCAGCCCCACAGCATAGCCACGTACAACAGCTTTAGGTGGGCAAAATGTGCTAAGTGAGAAGCTGGGAGAAGGTCTATCCTTTTTTACACCATTTTGTCAATGGTTTTCTCTATTAGACTTTTTCTTCAATAGAAATTGTTTCAATTTAGACCCTTAGGGATAGTCTGCACATAATTTTTCATACTGACTTAACTATATTAGCTTCAAAGCCAATGTAATTAAAGTAGTATTCCCTCCTCCTCCACAGTCACACTTTAACTGGTATAAAGGGACTTATAACGGTACCGCTTACATGAAAATTAACTGCATTAATTCTTCCTTCTCTGCACACCTGTATTACATCTGGACAGCTGCAACATCACTGGGGAGTGGACTGGGAATGAAATACCAAAACCCTTCTGACGAAGTTAAATGGGTCTAAGTGTAGACAGGTAATACTAATAAGGCAGACTATCCTACACTCTGGTCTTACGCTTAGTGGGACAGAGTGAGAATCAGCAGATGTGAGAAGAAGGAATCCAGAAAAAGCTCGATTTGAGGCACTGTGACAAGACAGCTTCTGGTCTCACACCAGCATTAGGATCTCTGCTCCTGATGGCAGGGAATGATGTGGTGGTTTCAACTGTTGCCTCTAACCATCTCCTCCTACACACAGACCTGCCAAGTCCCACAACGCCTTGTTTGGGTGCTGAAGTTCACAGCTATCCCTCTGCCCTCCCTGCCCTGCCTTTCCCTCTCCCAAGCTCCAGGTCTCCTTCCGAAGGAACTAGCTGCACCCCACATCAGGCGAGCACCTCTAAGTCACGGCACTCATCTTCCCTGCACAGACGCCAAACAAAGTGCAACATAATTTCACATTTGTCACTTCCCAGGCTCCTTCCAAGTCTCCCTGATTTGTGATTTCTATTTCAGGAGCTCTGCAAAGGAGCTCCACTGATTAATCCTCCCTCTACAAACTAAAAGTAGCTGTAATCCCAGGGCATGGGGGAGGGACCCTTAAACATCCCCAGTGGAAAGAGGCAGTATTAATTCTGGCATGGGAACAGCACTTAGCTTGCCTGCAGAATGACTTAATTTGTTTCTTAATGGACACGATGCTTTGCTGATAAAAGCCCTAAAGTGCCTTTAAAAAAAAATTAAGAAAGTGATTGTTCATTCTTTACCCATTGGAGATTTCATTTGTAATGTTTATGTTCCAGCCTAGAAAGCGGAAAGAGTTATGCTCCGGGTGGGAAGTTAACACGTGCAGACTCAGGTACTTTGTTAACTTTGAAAGGGAAGGGAGGAGCCCACCATGGAAGAAATGTGGAGAGCAGCTCGCTGTAGGAATTACTGTCCAGCCAGAGCTTCAAGGCAGGGTGGGAGGGATGCCTAGATATCTGGGGAGATTTTTTGCCTATGATCATGTGTGTTAGAGGAAGAAGAGATGGGACATTAAACCCTACATCTGGATTTCCCTAATCTGGACAGTAAGGAAAGTCAGCTCCACCATGAGTCAGGTTCCCAAAAGCTCTCTGCCCACTCTCTGGGCAAAGAGTGCTACCAGCCACTTGGCTCTTCCTTCTGATGCAGCCTCCAGGTGCTGACATTTCCTTATAATTGCTGATATCTCAGGGAAATGGAGGAGGAGGAGGAGTGTCAGATCCTAGAGATGTGAATAAGGAAGAGCATTTTAGATTATATATGACATCAGAATATCAAGCAAATATTCAGAAACTGAAATTGAGATCACTGCCCGTCTCTGGATCTTGGCCCTGCACTTTGTTTTGGACAGTTCTGCAGGCTGAATTTGTGCTGCTGACCACTGCCAGGGAGTCCAGCTCTGAGCTAGATGAACAATTTGTTTAATCTAACATGACAGTTCCTGTGCTCCGCAATGCATGATGGCTATTGCAGTTCTAGGGACTCTGGGCTTTCATTTTAGGACCAATATCCAGGTTTTGGTACACATCCTCAAGCGCTGGGGCTCCTGCTTGCCACATTTGCCTGGAGTGGCTGGGCAAGTGCCAGCCCCAGCACTGCCATTTCTACACACCTCCATGGCAGGCAAAGTCTTTCTGGCATCCCCTCGGCACGTGCTATGTGCCGGGGATGGTGCTGCAGCAGTGTTGCTCATGTTTCCTGGCAAGGTCCCACCTCCCCCCTGGTCTGGGTTCCCTTGTCCAGTTATTCTCACACTGGACTTCTTGGAGATGCAAGGCTGAAGGACACCATCTCCTCTTATGCCTGGAAGCCTCTTCTAATAGGATCAGGAAGGAAGGGAAAGGAACCTCTCCTCAGAGGTTCATCCCTCTCTCCAGGGTGGCGACAGCAGACTGGGTCAGAAATGGAGGGCTTGGAGGTCAGAGTTCCCCCACAGCAGAGAGCTTCCTCCCTGTCCAGAAGGTGAGGATGGAGCAGCAGAACTTGCAGGGGCCAGGACTAAAGTAGATGAGGAACCAATGTAAAGCATTTGAGCTCATGGAGAAAACTTGATGATCCAGGAGTATCAGCAGGATGAGGGAAGATGTTGCAGAGATCAGAGCTATAAAGGGAAATAAAGCAAAAGAACGTGACTAGCTACTAAAAATAAAGCTTCTTGAGTCATACTGTATTAGTCCATTGACTTTAAGAGGAGAAAAATACCCTAAGCAATGCACAGAGCAACTAGGTACAGAAATCCTGGGACAAAGCTGAAAGAGGAGGGAAGTGCACAGGAGTTTCTGTTCTAGCGTCGCCCTGTAATGAGCACTCAACGTGGTTCAAATAGCCATGAAAGCTACATATTTAAGCTGCGCCGGGGGATGTTTAGGTTAGATATTAGGAAAAACTTCACCGAAAGGGTGGTCAGGCATTGGAACAGGCTGCCCAGGGAAGACGTTGAGTCTCCATCCCTGAAGGTATTTAAAGAACGGATAGATGCGGTGCTTGAGGGCATGGTATAGATGGACTTGGCAGTGATGGGTTAACGGTTGGACTCGATGATCTTAAGGGTCTTTTACAACCTTGACAATTCTATGATTCTATATCATCCTGCCCCAATAAGCAGAAAGGGCACCCTTGTGTCTGCAGAGCAGCAAGGATGAGCATGAGAAAGATGCAGGGAAGTCCCCTGACACTGGGCAAATCCAGGCTGAAATCAGTGCAGGAAGCCCTGTTGTCTCTTGGGCTTCCTTTCCTCTTGCCGAGCAGGTCAGTATGCTGTTACCTGCTTGTACAGGAGAAATCAGGGAAATCCCATTCTTAAGTGTGTTCTCTGGCACTGAGCATCCAGCCCAAATCCTGATCTCACTTTTGCAGGCGTCAAGGCGGCATTAACATCATCTGAGCAACTTCAGACTTAGTATGGTGTCACCACGATCAGAATCAGGCCTTCAGTCATTCCTGGCATGAAACTCTGTCTCCCTCCCCCTCTTCCTCCCTTTATTTTCTGCAGTCTGTAAGATAATTCACTAAAAATATTACAATGTCCTGTTTATTCTGGCTGCCTCTTCAAGACCTTCCTGTGTCATCACCTCTTCCCCACTCCACTCTGCGGGAATTTCACAAATCACTGCAGGTTACACTCACCTAACGTGGGGCCATGCATCACCTAAATACCCTCTTCACAAACTGCCTTTCACTTCAAGGACAAGAAGAAAAGATGCTCCCGCTGGCTGGTCCGCTTCTTGCCTCGCAGAGGATGTGTGAGGAAAACTCCAGACGCAGCAGTATATTGATCTAAATTAAACACACACAAACAATCTAATTGAACTGACAGGAAACTGGTGTTTAAAGGCAGAAAATTAAAGCTGTTAATATAATAATGAACAGTTGTGCTTACTGTCTGTGCCTCTGACATTTCATATTGTCATCTCACCAGCTAATCACCGCCTCTCCCCCTTTTGTGGGAGTTAATGTGTTTTCATCCATTCACCCAACAAGGTAGCTCTCCAATTGTTTGACAGTTACTAATACATCCTACCTGCTAATGAGCCGCCGAGCTGGAGCCAAGCAGGTGATGGAATTAATAACCTCCCACTGCTCCACAATAACCCTGGTCAGGCCAGGCACGGCATGCTGCATGCCCATTTGCCACTCGCCTCGGCTGCTCGGATGAGGGCAGCCCCCATAACCCCACTCACCCCTTCGGTGCTGGGGGAAGGACATCAGGAGTGACTCCATCTGAGCGGCAATGCTATGCTGCTGCAGGAGGAGGGGAGAGCCACGGCCACTACCTTTGGCTGGGGAGGTCCCTCCCCAGGTCAGGGCTGGCATGTCGGACCCTGGCCATGGATGTGGACCCCAGCCCAAACTGCTGCACCATCCGTGGCTTTGCAGGGCACTCGGCAGGTCTGCCCAGGCAGCTGCTCCCAGAACAAGCCCTGAGGTTTTGGAGGAGCCGTGCTAGACACGTCCTGGCTTTTACAGTAATTCAGCCCCTCTAATCTCCATCCGCAAGCTGTGGGGACTTCAGCCTGCAGCCAGTCAGGCTCCTGGGCTGGGCCATTTCAAACTGTCTCTTGCAAGTTTGCTGGTCAGCTGCCACCCGTGAGCTCACTCAGAATCAGGGGCTTGAGCACCCTGGCTCGGTGGCTTTTTTTGTTTGGGGAACCGCGCTCACTGGCAAGTAAATATCTCTGCTCCACAGATGGGGAGCCCAAGGGGAGGGCAGGAGGACAGGCTTGCTTGTGAGCCAGCAGCAGGATAGGGAGATGGACCCTTGCCCCAGCCCCCAGAGCTGCCAGTTTCCATTTCCAACAGCAGAAGAGGGAGAAGGGGAATGAGGTTCATCTGCCTTTAAAGACAACCCGTGAGATGATTTCCTCCACTGATTTTCCAATAAACTTGACTACATTGCTTGAGTGGATTCTTGACAGCCTCAGCATAACAGAAAGGGCACCACACTCCCCTACAGAAGCCCCCACGAGGGCTGCACAAATTCAAAGCCTGTGGAACAAATGTTACATTAGCCAGGCCAAATCCTTCTGTGTGCTGTCCACCAGTCATGTCCTAGGCGATGCATAACTACCTTGTTAATGGTAGAGGGATGAGCCTGGAGTTGCCAAAGTGATTGCACCTGTGGCTATTCATTAGCATGGTTGGGAGACACCTTCTTCTGCTTGCACAGTCAGTGTGTGCAGAGTCCCCTGTCCAGCTTGGAAAGGAGCAAATCCAGAAGACAGAAGGGAGGGAGGGAGGGAGGGAGTGAGTGAGTGAGTGGGTGGGGATTTAGCTGCCAGCCGGGGTTAACCCATGACACCAAGGTGAAAGTAAGTGCAAAACAAGAATAGGCAACCATTAATATAATTTTTCCTGACCTCTGCCCCTGTGGTTTGCCCCAAACCCTTGTCATGGTTTAACCCCAGCTGGTAACCGAATGTCTTGCAGACGGTTGCGCACTGCCTCCCTTCCCAGTGGGGTGAGGAGGAGAATTGGAGAGAAAGGAAAAGTCGTGGGTTGAGATAAAAACAGTTCACCAGGACAGCAAAGAAAAAGGTAAAAATGTATTAATAATTATAATAACAGTAATAAACTATAAGGATAATAGAATATATAAAAGGAACCATGCACAATTTCTCACCACCAACACAGCCGGTCCCGAGCAGCAGCCAGGGAGCAGGGATATTCCCCCGCAGCTCTCCCAGAACAGCAAGTTCCAGAGAAAGCGAGCGAGGGAACAAACAGCTGGACAAATGAATGAAATGGGCCTGAATGAATGGGGAACAAAAAGGAAAATAAGGGAACAAAGCAAACAAGAAGGGAATATGAACAGAACCAAAAGGAACATGAACAGGGCCAATGGCCGACCCCCACTTATACCAAGCATGACGTCTATGGTGTGGAATACTCTTTGGCCAGTTCAGATCAACTATTCTGGCCGTGCCCCTCCCAAGTGTTTGCACCTGCACGTTAGCAAAACCTGGGAAACTGCAAAAAGTCCTTGATTGTTTAGCACCCTAATTTATTTTAGCTCACCATTTTTCACACACCAAATCCAAAACACAGTGGCTGCTGAAGACAAAACTAGCCCTGTTCTGGCTGAAACCAGGACAACCCTCCACTGAGGAGCTGCATGAAACCAGTCTCTAAGCCCAGTGCTCCCACTACCAGAGACAGGAAGAATAAAATAAATCTCCATCCCCCTGAGAGGGGATCAGTATTTGCAGGTGACATTCAGGCCTCTGCAGGGAGGGAGGAGGCAGTCAGATAGCTCTCGCTGTCACTGCTGCGCAGCTTTTCCGCAGCTCGAGCCAGGCGGGTTCAATTTGGTGCTTGGATTGATAAAATCCAGAGGACTGTTAGCAAAGACCATTGAACAAGAGGGCCTGAACAACAGAAATCCTCTTTCAGAGGGAGAGAGAGGACATCGAGGCAAAGTGGAGGGGGACTGTCCTGTGGAGCAGAGCTGACTCCACAGCCCATCAGCACTGCACTGCAGGGCATCAGCATGCTGGTCCCTGGGGATGCTCGGTGGAGATGTTTCCTTTCTGGGCAGCCACAGCTGATGGCACCACATGCTGCGCAGTAGTCAGCAGGGATGGGAAGTGGGGATGGGGGCAATCAGAAAAGGCAAGATGTGATGAGTTGTAGCAGTGCATCCACCCTTTCCCTGGCCTGGTCCATCCTTGCCCACATGAAACGACTGGTGGACAACAGGTTCAAATCACACCTCCCATGCCTGCCTTTTTCATCAGGACTGAGCCCCCTAACATCCCCCTATGCATGGACCCCATCCTCTGACAGGTAGGTAGCATCCAAGCTTGGCCTGCAGTTTGCCACTCAGAGGTCTCTTTTGGGGCACTCCAGTCCTTACCCAACCCACAGCACAACTGAGAGGAACACAGTGTCACACACACACACCCCACACACCCCCCCGGGAAGGACATAATTTCCCATTGCCCAGGCAATAAAAGTATCTTTCCTAGTTTTATAGACACCTGCTGACAGGCTTTAAAAATAGGGGACCCAATTTCCATTTTCATGGTGTTCCCTTATATAATATAGAGCTTTAAATTGGAGTGATCTATATTCATCTCGTGGTTTCTTTCCACTGCCAAAGTGCTGTAAAATCTGTTGTAGAGTAAATGAGAATCAGGTCCAAAATGTTCCTCTACAGCACAGAACAGTGCTGGCCCCTCCAAGGCTTTGAGCAAGGTACCTGGGAAGGGGAAGAGAAGGAGAAATCCCACGGTTGAGGAGGGAGGCGAGTAGGAGGGCAGGGAGGGAAACGTGACCTTGACAGGCACACTGGAGAAATAATCCTCTACCAGCTTGTGGCTGTGGCTGGGTCTCAGGGATGCGAATGCTCAAAGAGATCACTCGTGGGTGAATTAATGTGGGTCTAGGCTTGTGAGGGAACTAGGCACCATGCAGGTAACACCTTCAGTGACACCGTATATATGTAAGTGTATAAATCCATATGTATATATACATAGATATCCCTGAGTTTTGGCAAGTCTTTTCAAATTTGTTTCGAGTACCACCGAGATCCAACGGATTACTGGTAATTTAGAGTTATCCTTCCTGTATAAGATAACCAGTTTCATACGCATTCTAAGCAAATATGTCAAACAATTTCTTGGTTCACCCATCTGTAGCTGCCAGTCATGCTAGGATTTATGTATTAACTGTGTTGGATCAAATGTCAGCTCAAATGTTGGTAATTTGGGGAGCAAGGCCAGTGTTTTTCCAACTGAAAAGAGAATGTGCTGGAAGATGAACAGGACTACAAGCAAGGGTATAGTTTTACTTTTTTAACCCCTGACAAACACCACAGGCAGAAAAGCTGATCACCTCCCCTGTTAAAACTGGGAAGATGACTGTGGACTTGGTGTATACCCAGCTTATATGGAGGTAGCCACCGCCATGGGCAGCACTCCCCTCTGCTACACCTATGGGTGCAAAGCGATAGTTGCGACTCCTGGGCTTGGAGGAGGAGGTAGCGCAACTGCCAAGTGTCAGAGAACAGCAACTGCTCAACAACAGGTTTCCCTAACAACTGTCAGTCTCCACCAAAAACATCTTCTTCTGTCAGGGTATCTAAGCGGCCTCTCCTCTCACTGCTGATGGATGGACCAGCCCAGCTGGGAGGCAGTTTGGTTTTATGACCAACATCCCAAGTCGCTCTATGCATTTATCCTCCAAAGAAATTGGTATGGAGAGAGGAGGGTAGCAGTGCCCCATCCCTTGGACCCACACTGAACTCCAGAGAAACTTTATAGCTTGAAGAAATTGTGCTGAATGAAACCCTGGGACCTGCAGCAGGCCAGTGGCTGAATGCTGGCATGTCCCAAGGCCCCCCACAGAGGTGTTTTCAGGACTGGAGGACCTTGTGCCTTTGCTCTGGTTGTGGTACCTCCTGCCCATCTAGTTCTCTGTGGGACTCTGAAACTGCTGGGAAAACGAGTAGGTGGGCAAAGGGGAATCAGCTTTCACCTGATTGCCTCTCCCTTGAAGCATTATGAAAAAGTCAGGTATGAATTTCAGGGATGTTGAAAGAAAAAGAAGGGAAGAAAGGACTTTCCTAACCCAGCAAGGGTCAATGGACATGAAGTTTGTAGCAGGCAACCTCCAGCCAAAAAGGTGCATTAAAGAGATGTACAAAGTGAAAACACACTGGCTAATACTTTGCACTAATGTCCTCTCACCACAGAGTTACTGCCACTGGGTGACACAGCATTTGGGGTGAAAGACAGGACCATGTGAATGTCAATGGTGCAGGTAACAGACCAGGAGACCCCATTAACTCACTCCTTTCATGAATTTCTGCTTCAAAACAAATTGACAGCTGGCTTCAGGCTCCCCCTACAGAAAGCAGCTTCCTGGTGTCCAACTGGTGGCTTTCTCATTCTGCAAACATCCATTGCTCCTCACCATCACACAGTTCTCTTCAAAGAGAGAGATCAGACATAGTTCAACAGCTATTTGAGCACTGCACAGTTTTCAGCCAGAAAATGTGAAAACAGCTAAATGAAGTGAGTGGGTTAGAACTGGTCCAGAACACCGATACTCTGTCCGAGGGAGAAAAGCTGTGGCATTCACCAGCGATTAAAGATATCACTAGCTGTACAGTTCCTCTGGGTCTTGCCGACTCTTTTGTCAAGCATGGATTCAAAGGGCAGAGTGGCTGTTCCCCGCAAACGTAGACACGCCAAAATACCAGTGCCATTTCCTGCAGCAGCTGTTTCCCATAGTGGGGTACTGACGCAGATTTGTGCTGCTTACTTTGTAGGACAGGCCAGAAGCAGATCCCTAGTGATGCCATGTGCTTGTCTTCTTCCTGTAACTTCCTCTTGCTGAGACTGGTCGCATCTCCCTCCAGCCACCTTGGCCAACATATCCCAAGCAGAGAGATTTCTGTCACCAGCTGAAGCAGAATTGGCAAAAAAAAATCACAGCACTTGGCTCTTCCCGAGCAAGACCTGTCCACAGCAAGCCAAGGGATGAGCAGGAGTCAAGAGTGACCCTTCCCAAGCTCCCAGGTAAGGAGCTGCTCCTGCTGGGTTGTGCTTCCCAGAAGACTTCTCAGGTTGGGATCATTCCTCCAAGGCTCACTTCGCTTTCGCCGTTTCCTAGCTCATATTTGACTAGTTAAAAGTTTTATCAGCCAGGGCCATAAATTACCATGACAGCCTCTAGGGAAACTCGGCCCTTTCGTCTCCTGCTCATTTCCTCTCTGTCCCTCACCATTGATCACACTTGCAGAGTTTGAGACTTTTCAAAAGCAGAAACAAAGAGAACTCCAACCCTGTCTAATTGAGACGTGGGTAAAGTTAAAAAGCAGCCACCATGCATGTATTTGCCTCAATTAAATTAGCTCCTTGATATTTCCGATAATTCCTTTTTCTTGTTTCCGTATTTTCTTTTATAGCAGCATTATGATTAATGGCTGCTGTGATGTGCTGACATTTCAGCTTTTCGCCTGTCCCACACCCCTGTCAAATGGCGGGGGCTCAAGCTCCTGTTTGCAAGGAGCGAGAGGACCACAAGTTGTACTATTAATCAATGGGGTAATACAGCCGGCGTGCAGAGGGAGGGCTCAGAGCCCAGCTCCTGACAAACACGATACCCCCCAGGAACCTCGAAAATGTTTGTATCCAATGTGCTCTGCACCTGAGAGCAAAGTGGCTTGGCTGAGTAGAGGGCTCAAGGCAGTATCATTGCTCTGCTTGAAGGTCATTAATTTGTGTCTGATGAGGAAGAAAAAAAGCAGTGAAAGCCAATGCTTTTCCAATGTGTGGACTGAGGCTTCTAACAAGCCCTGAAGAGCTGATGCTGGAGAGCAGGAGTTGTGTTTCAACCCATTAAGCCCTGGCCTGACTTCCAATGTCAAAAAGGAGATGGATGATGATGCTGAGAGCACAGTTTCCTTGCACAGGACTTTGGAGGCCGTACAGTAAACTCTGAACTTGAGGGAGTGTGAGGAATGTTGGGCTTTGCTGGGGGCTGCCTCTGTAATAACAAGAGTTTCAGACATCCTAACTGTCTACAATCCTAAAGGGACTTCAGCAAACCTGGGTACAGGAATTGGTTGCTGCGCCAAAAAGGGAAGGGCAGCTGTAGGGAGTGGTGTAAGACAGCATTTTAAGGACACCATTTAAAGGAAGCATCGAGAGTCCAAAAGCAATGAACTGAGGTAATGTTTAACCGTGACCTAAGAGTACGTCCTAAGTTACACGAGCACTATGGTTGCTTGCCAAAAAGCCTCATATTTCCATAGGCAGGTTTCTTGGTCAGGTGTCTGCTAGGTCAGTCATTCTGCAGCAGGGTTGTAGCCTGAGATGGGCGATGAGCTTTGTACATGAGTAGGGGAAAGCACAGCTGAGGGATGGGTGATCAGGATTCTCCCTTTCTACCCCTGGCTCAGCATTTCTGAACAGGGGTGCCAGCCCAGCATTTAGCACCTGAAGAGGTGTCAACACACTGAACACCTTTCATCTGAACGGGAGCAGAATCAACTCCCTTGGTGTTGAAGGAGTAGCTGCACGCAGTTACAGTAAAAGTAATCCAGGCAATCCAAGCTACTCCACATAAAACAACAGCGGTGAGAACAGCTGAAAGCTTTGTCTGTCACGGCTGCACGGGGCTTATGGATGATGCTCCCAGTCCTGGGAACAGAAAAGGCTTCCCTGGGAGATCAGGACGCCTACAATTACCATGTTGCCTAACTAGTGTGAAGATGGAAGATGTGCTTACTCTTTGGGGAGGCTTGTAGAGCAGCAGCCCTCAGAGAAAGCAGCAGCGCTGGCAATTACCTATTGCAGAGAGTGCTCTGGATCAGCACAACAGTATTTTCCCGCACTGTCTGGGAGGGGAGCAAAGAGCAGCAAAGCAAAGAGGAGAAACCCCCAGGCTATTCCACATCACCACCTCTCTTTCTGAAGCACCAGCAGAGACATACAAGAAGAGATGCAAGAACCTCTTTTTGGGCCCAACCCTGTCTTTCCTGCTGCCCTGCCAAACTCAACTCTGAGATGTACCAAACAAATAGTTTCCAACCTAACTAAAACAATGGATGAGCAGCAAGTGTTTTTCCTGAACTACAGCAGCTCTCAAAACAGGGTTTGGGAGGCCTGGGAGACCCAACAGACAATGACTTAAAAGGAGGTTTTGACAGGGGGCTCAGGGCCATGAGCCTCAGAAGGGGAAACACCAGAGGGACGCGTTGGCACAGCTCACCTTGTCTGCGGAGTTTCTGGTGGGGATATGTGTCTGCCGGGAGAGACTCAGCTCCAACTAACCCTACTGGGTTAGGAGGATGGACCAGCAGATCTCGAGGTCCTTTTTATTCCCATTTTCTGCAGCTGTTATGAAAGGGGACTCTTTGTAAATAAAATAAATCATCATCTTAATTCTTCCACAATCAGAAAACAGGCTTAAGCAGAGCAAATAGATTTAGATGTAAAATCCAAGGGACAGACAGCTCCACTGGAGGTCACAGCTTTATCCAGTAACCTCAGCCACTTCCTCCCTCCCCCACTGAATAATTCAGAGCTTCATTTTCTTATCTGCTCTAATCTGGGTTTGTACAAACCAGCCCTGCTGTTAAGTAACATGAGTGAGATAAAGAACAACAAGGCATCTTTGTGCAGAGGGAGCCTCAGCAGGCAACATATACCTCCTCTTTGTGCTGCCACACTCTGCAAGAGAGCAACTGGCATCTTTCCTCTGCTCTGGCACATTCACTTCTCTCCATTTTCTCTCCATGCTCCTTTCTCCACAAGGATCCTTTATGTACCTAGGCTGGCCTCTACCTGGAGCAAGGAAAGCCAAGCAGCATTGGCTAAAAAAACAAAAACAAAAAAAAAAGGGGGGGGGGGGGAAGCCCCGGGGGGGGGGGGAAAGCTCCGAGCTCTGTAATAGACTTTTCATGACATTTACTAAATCTTTTAGACGCTTTCCTTCTTTCTGCACTAAATATCAGTTGCTTAAGATAATCTGTGAACCTGTAGAACGGCCATTAGGAGTTCCCTGGTGACTAGGTTAATTCACAGTAAATTACAGTCACTGCCAAGGAGATTGCAGGGAGGTTAAGAGGAGATTGGAAGCGGCAGGCAGCAAAGCACTGTAGCATTTACCAAAAAAAAAGAAAATAGAACAATAATCAAAACTCTCCCTTGTAAGGAACAAGGAGGCTAGGCATTGAAGTCACGTTGGAACATGGTCATTTCCAAACCCTGACAGACGCTGGTAAATATTGGGATCAACACTGGACAAGTTTTCTGAGTGACAGGCCATCAGTAGCCAGTGTTACCATACCAGGGAAGCATAAGGAACAGCCACAGTGAGACTATCCTTTTCCCAACTCTTTTTAAATGTGGTAGCACCCAGGAGTGCTGGGCAAGAACCAAAATCTGGGCCGCACCATGCACTGTACACATGCAAAGATGTTTTTTTCAGTCAGAAAACAACATTTTCCACCATCCCTTCCCTTTCTTTTCGCCATCCTTCCATCCTCTCCCATTCTGCTGTTACTATGATGGCACTGACCTTGTCACAAGCTCCATCACTGGTGTTACTGTGAGTAGCTGGGCTCTTTAATAGCCCAAATGTTTGCTAGTGCACTGGGTACACCGCAGCTCGGAGGCAGGCACTCTGGGTGCATGACCCTGGTCCTGGTGATGACCAGGTAATTTTAAGCATAAAATGGGAGACAAGTTCCTGTGCAAGTCACAGCTTGCAGAGCACACTTTGCCTCCTTTCTTCTGGCTCAGTTCAGAGCCCAAATCCCTCCCATCTGTTTGGCCACCCTGATGTTGAGTATAAATACATTTCCATAATCGCACCTGAGAGGGGAAAAGGGGGAAAATAACATGATGCAGGCAATCCCCAAATTACTGAACAGTAATTTGAGTCAGATGCAATGTCTAAGTGCTGTGACAAAGCTGTGCCTGGAGAGCTTTTTTTGGAGAATGCCAGAGAGCAGTCTCCACTGTAGGACTGTCCCTAGCTAACTGGGGACTGCAGCTGCCCCACTGCAAACCTTCTCGGAGCTCCCAGAACAACTGTACGCATCAAAAAACTGCCAGAATTTATTCACCACAGCTGCCAGACACAAAAGACTCCCTCAACACACTTGTACAGTGTCTGCATCACTTCAAGAGACCAGCGCAGTGAGGACCAACCTGGCCCGTAGCAGCAGTTTAGCCGAAAAGCCAAAGGACATGTGGCAAGTGTCACCATCCCACTGCAGCTTCTCTCCAGCCTCCCACCCAAGATCCATTTCCCATCTGTTGGTATTTCCAAGGTCTTTTGCTCCAGCCGCTGCTCCAGCTACCAGCCAGTATTCCAGTCCCTCTGATAGGCTGTGGCTCCCTAACATACAAAAGCCAGGTATTCAACAGTGTGTCAGTAAGTTGGTAGTAGATCATCCTCCAAAGTGCTGTGGTTTTCTGTGCAATTCAGCTCAATTCATTCCTCCACCACCTACTCCAGGAAGCTGCACCAGGCAGCTGCTTTAGAAAGGTAATGCCCTGACTGCTGACAACCACCCTTTCTCTAAAGTGGGCAACAGGCAACAAGGTATAGGGGCCCCTGGAAATTCAGGTATCATCTCATCCTCCCCTTCTTTCCTCCTTTGCTCCCTCCCTTTCTCTCTCCCTCCCTCCCCAGTAGCTTCAGGGCTGTTGATTCTTTTAATATGAACTTTAATTTCTGCTGCTAGTAAAATTTAACTGTACCAAAAATTAATTTGTACCTTTTTGTTTTCTTCCTGAAAATATATGTATTAACCTATCGGAAAGGCTTCCTTTCTTCTGCCAACTGGTATCAACAGTCAATCAGAATCTGTCAACATAGCAATTTTATCGTCTCCAACTTGGGTAGCAATGCAGTCGTCATGGGAACCAAAATAGTAACTATGGAATAGCTGCCTTAGTAACCACAACAACAAAAAAATGTGTTGGCATAAAATTGCATTTGTAGTAAATTTCAGTTAACACTTTAGAAATTAAATAGTCTCTGTGTGAATCCTGGAGTTTGTAAATCCAAGGGCCCTCTCCAGGGAAACAATGGCTTTTAAAGTTCCCCAAGATCTAACCTCGTTGCTGGCCCCTTGCACTACAAGCTGAAAGAGGATGAACAGAGGGAAACACGTCTTTATTTTGACATGGGCTTCCATGTAACATGAGATTAAGGATGCAGCAGCTTTATCCTGCTTGAAAAGGCAACTTGCATTCCTTATGTATAGAGTTAAATTTGTGATGCTGGGGAGAACTACTAACTACAGAGACTTTAAAGGCAGCTTGCTTTGGTCTGTGTGAAGACCCAAGAGAACATGACCATGCACAAACAGCAGGAAGGGAAACATGGAAATTGCTGTACCAAAACAGACCTGTGGCCCAGTACTCTGGGACATATCCACATTTCAAAGGAAGATGCATATTCTCAAAATGCTTTTGGTCACATATGCACAGATATTCAGCTTTGCAGGATAGCGGGTCATTCCCTTAATACATTTGATGCTCACACATTCCCAAAAGCAAGAGAACGGAAAGGCAGAGTATGTCTAAGAAAAGCACTTGCTGGGTTTTTCTTTTCAGAGGACCGGTTTAATACGCTCAGTGCTTTTATCCCCTCCAGGCCTCTGGTTTCTGTCCTGTAACACCTCTGGAAAAGGAAGAAGTCAATCCTAGCTTTACTTTGTATGTGACCTCTAAAGATTCTGCCAGATCTCCTTGCATTGCATAGACAAACATGACTCTATTAACAGCAAAGATGAATAGCTAATTTCCAGGAGGGCTTTTTAAATTCTCTGTCAAGGAGGTGACCTACCCAGCTGAGCATCAACACTACCCATAGCAGCAGATTCAGATCCCAGCACTATCTTCTCTGCCCTGAACCTGCTCAAGGAAGATAAATCATGTCCTCTACCACTGAAGTCAACAAGACACTGGATTATTGGGGGGGGGTGGGGGGTAGTTTATAAGAGTCCCCAAGAGAGTTATGAAGTTCCTTATGAAATGTTTTAGGGCTCTTTTTGAAATGACAGCATATTTATTACAGTTTGCCAACATTACCAAATATATAGAAACCACATCTGGCACTAGAAAGATTGGAGGCTGGAGAGATGCAGGGAAGTATCACTACCTGCTTATACTTATATTCTTCCTGAAAGGTCCAATTTTTGGCTCCTGACAGAGAAAAGATACTGTGTTATATGGATCTTTGACAGGCACAGTTTGGGGTATTTTAATGTTCTTCCATACACATGCCAAGTTTGTTATTGGCCTCCATCCAAGGAAGAGTTTATTTAATCGGTGCTGTATTAAAATTGTGAAAACATTCTGATAAAAAGGGGTTGGATAGGTAGTTAATGTTTGTCTTTCTAGAATAAGAGGTAGTTTAAAAAATTGTGTAATTGATGTGTCACGGGATTACAATCCAGTCATCTCTTTCTTGGAAACAAAGCCATTGAGAATGTCAATTTGCAACAAAGGCCAGTGACCCAATCTTCAACCTCCTGCTCCAGCAGATGATGTCCCCAAGTAAAATGTAATCATTTAGAATGGTATAAGTGGTGTACACAATTTAAGTGACCTTTTATCCAGATGACTTTGTCCTAGTGACTACCTAGCGAGAGCATGCTCAGAGAGCAATGGTCAGAAAGGTCAAGAAAGCTTTCTACTCTTCACCGTTCTGAAAACTTTTTGTAAGCCAAAGAAGCAAAGATGTCTTGAGACACTCCAGAGAAATCAATAGGAAAATTCTGCTGTCGCAGTAACAAAATCTGTGTCATGTAAAGTGAATTTAGACCTAAGGTTTAATGTCATTATCCTAAAAGGGCATCTCTCTACATTCTTCCCAGAACTGTGATAGTACAGTGGAGAAGGTGTTTCTCAAGAGGAGATGTGAGTGCTGGAGAATTTGGAGGATTAACCTTTCAGTTTTGGAGACCAGGGCTCAAATGTAGACTTCAGCATTAGAGAAGTGGCTATGAGTAAGTGAGAGCTGCAACGCTATCAGCACGGACAGAGCTGACAAGGTTACAAACCAGTTTCTGTGATTAGCCAGGAGCCACAGCAAAATCAGTGACAGAAATTCTGCAGCTTTGAAGACGGGAACCGGGACATTGGCTAGAGAATAAGGTTAGTTTGCTCAGAGGTATTCCTGTGCTAATAAACAGGGGCCAGCGGACTGTGAAGGGGCTGTAAAGCTGGTCCAGAAAGCAGAGCCGCAGGTGGGAGGATTGGCCTGGAGGCATTAGCAGCTCTAGGGTGTCCCCATGCAAAAGAAAGTCTAGCTATTATTTCCTCATTCCACACTTTCACCGGTCTCTCTCTCCCATTTGCCCGCCTTCTCCCTTTCATCTTGACATACACAACCACTTTTCCAAGCAAAGCTGAAGGTGAGGTGAGAAACCTTCAGTCATACTGCTCAGGAGAGCTGAGCACTAACCAGGGTGTTCACATGAAACCGTGAAGAACTAAACAACTTCAGTGACTGTTCGCCAGTCGTCTTGTGTTTTCCTGGGTCTAGGAGCCACATCCCTCCAACCCCTGAAATATGACCTCTACCATTCTCATTTCTAAAACATACAACAAAATTATGACTCCTTTTCACATCAGGGAGTTATAGGTTGATCCCAGTGTTAACAGTGCCTGGCTACTACCTGTACTGTTCTCATCTAATCTTCAAAAGGTTTCTGTAGCCCACATACACTACAATTAAAATGCTTTACAGAGAGATTTAACCCCAAGCAAAAAAAGGTGCAGGACTACTCCACAAACACACTAAAAGCTACTGGGATAAGGAAGGTTTCAGGAAGGGTGAAGGGAGAAAATAAAGCTATTTCAGGAGATAAACAGTGCATAGCACAGCATGTGCCTGAGAGCCAGTTTGTCACTGTCCACTGGTGCCACCTCTGGCTCAGGAGGTCCCGTAGCTGCAGACCACAGGCAGCGAGGAGAGTGCACCAAGAGAGCATCATCGCCAAATGGCTTATTTCTGGTGCTCTTCTCCAGGCAATAGCTGCTGCCAGATACTGGATCCCGAGTGAAGTGGCTCTTGGGTCTCACCCAGAGCAGCTGTTTGGATGGTCGCATCCTGCGTTCCTGGAAGGCAGCTCTGATCACATGAGATGGAAAGGGAAGATCTCTGTCCAGGATGAAACAGTATGAGCAATTCACAGCAACTGTGCTCTGTGTGTTTACCTTTGACACTTCCACGAAAATGTTGCTGAAATCAGGTCTGCAACTGCTGACCTATTTTTGCAGTTACAGAGCATGTGATTTTTGAGGAAGAAGTGACCAATTGATGTCAATTTTCCCATATCTCAAAATAAGGATCCAAACGGGGAAGGCATGTCCAGCATTCCCTGCATGGCTATGAGCAATATTCCTTGTAATGTAGCAGCACTTAGGTGAGAGAGAGGGGGGCAAAGCCCTGTCTCAGCCACGTGTACATCTCAGGAAAGGCAAAGATCCCAGCTCCACATGGGTGAAAAGCTGTCTGAATGCCGCAGGAGAGGAAACCCATGCCTGAAATGGTCTCCCTGCCCAGCTTTGTGCAGCACCACACTTATCATTTGATGCAATTATGTCATTAACTAATTTCCAAATTTGCATAGAACCATTAATTTAATCTTTAAATAAATAGTATGGATTTAGCGCTGGTGAAAGCACTCCAGATTAACTGCTTGGTGAATGAAGCCCCCTGCTTATCTGTGAGACAGCAGCAGGACCAGCTTTATCCACACACTGCCCTGCCAGCGCTCTGCAACCTTGATTTGATAGATGCATGCACAGCTTCATCTGAGGAGTCTGAGGAAGGAGCTCAGCTCCCCAGCTCAGGGACCTCGTAATCTCTCTTGGGCCAATTAGTGCACAACAGGGCAGAAAGTTTGCTGGCACTGAGACTCACCACAGTGACTGCGCTTGAATCTCAGCATCCTTGGAACTGAAGTGACTAGCAAGTTGTCACAGGGATCCAGAAATGGCCCCTCTACAAAATGAACGCTACGCAGCTGTGAGCAGCCGCAGCAGAATAACACTTTCACACATTCTCCCGCTGTCTTATTGTCCTAAGCCACCCACCTCACTTAAGCTATTTATACCATGCTCCACACAAGATGCTCACACCTCCTTAGAGATGGGGAAGACAGACAAGGCGTCTGATGGTTGCATTATGACAGCTCAACTGATTGGATTCTCTTGACGGCTTGGAAGCTGCCCCCGCAACCACTGCTCTCTTGCAAGTTGCAGAGAGAGGCAGCAGTTGGGTTGAGGAGGGGCAGAAGATCCGTACGTACCTGCCCGGTGGCGGATGGAGCTGGATTCCCTCATCTACCTGTCATAGCTGGGCGGACTGACAGCTAACAGCCCTCTCCCTTCAGCTGGAAAAACACGGCGCCTACAGTGAAAGAGGAGGAGGAGGAGGAGGATCCAGGCTCTTGCTCCGCTGTCTTCATGAAATCCCAGGACGGCAACATAACCATGACAACTACCGCTCTGCAATCAGGGGAGTGAGTACTAAAAGATAGTTGTGGCCAGTCATGAGGAATGCCAGACAAAAATCAGAGGTAGAAAATGAAGAGGAAGGGAGTGACTTCACAGCGTGTGATGTGAAAATAGAACCTGGTGCCTCGCACCACTGCCAGGGAGGCACGCTCACGGCCGGGCACACCTGGACCAGCCGGTTGGCTCTCTGCTGCTCTTGTTATTCTCTTCAGCAACCCTTCAGCATGACTCTTGACAGAAAAATTACCAAATTTAATGCACTTGTGACTTAGTTAATTTGCACCTGTATCTAATTTCAGACTTGCTAGAATAACAGAGCAGTTCCGTAATCAAAGCAGGAGGAAAAAAAAAAAAAAAAAGCCAGATCTGCCACTCACTGGCAGCTGCGGGGGGAACTGTCCCCACTTCACACAGGGACCCCTTGCAGGAGCTTTGCACGAAGGTCGTGGCAGGATGCAAATGTTTCCCTGAGAGGGGACAAAGTGAGACCCCACGGGTGGACTCGGAGTGTGCCCGTGGCGGTCCATGGGCATCTGACAGCGCCACGTTCCTTCCAGGTTTCCAGGCAGGAATTGCTTCAGCCTCCTAAATACCTCTGCGTTTTCATTTTGGGAGATGGTTCTGAGCAGTTTCCAGTTGCCTACTCATGGCTAATGGCCGTGACTTTCTGAATGCCAGAGGGTGCCACCTTTCATCATCAGAGAAAACAGTAATGAGACAATGTCCCTCTGGCCCATGGTTGGGGCTCATTAGGGTACTAGTTATGATGCCTCTGTTTCCCCTCCAGGCTCTAGGAACCCACAACAGCTAGAGTTCATGTGTCATTTTTAATTCTCTCCCTCAGTCTCTGCAAGGGTCTAGCTCCTCTGGGGTATTCAAGTCCCAAAACGAGAGATTTAAGAAAGTTAAAAACACTTTGCTTTTGGCAGGTGTCCCAGAACCGTTACCCACCCTGGTGCTGGGGTGCTCAGCCTGGCCCAATCAGCACCTGGCCACCGTGCTGTGCTGCCCACCAGCCCAGAGACCTCTTCTGAGCTGCCCCATGGGACCTCATCCTGGCCTCAGCCCACCCAGCCAGGACCAGCAGCTGCATCTCCTTCAGCACCCAGCACAGAGCTGTGATGACAAAAATGTTCTTTCTGAAGGAAATCAGCAGGGAAGGGCTTTTGTTTTCTCTTTGACCAACTTCTCTATCCAGCCCTCCCCACAGAGGGGCTTTCTGCTGTCCTCTCCTGCACAGGTCCCACTGCAGCGTCTCTAGATACCCCTTGCATCCTGACGTCCCTTAACCTAGGTGCAACTCTACGCCATCACACAAATCGCTGTTACACTAAATCCTTTCAACTCATACCCAGCCTTCTTCCTACACCTGCCCCAGTGGCGTCTGCTGTTCCTGTAGCACAATCACCCAGCTCCTTCCCCGGCGAGAGGGGTGACTAACCCCAGCCATCTCCTCCCCAAGGGGAGCTGGAGGCAACACAGACACACGCACAGCACAGAGCAGCCCCCACTTTTCCCCTTTGAAAGACCATGAGCCTACGACAGAGCTGCATTGAGAAAGCAAATCAGGACATAAAACATTTTGAGATCTTCAAATGAAAGGGGTTAGTGCATCATTAACATCAATTTCTTTGGCTGAGACACATGTTAAGCACAGGACTGGGAATATGTAAGTCTGATGTTTTAACCTTGGCTTTCTCAGTGACCCCACATCTCTAACCCTGGTCACGCATTTTAATACCCTTGCCTCAATTTCTTGTCTACAAGGAGCCTGATCCTAACTGCCCTGCTTTGCAAGGCTGCTGTGGTTCTGTAATTAGGCACAGCCTGTAGTTCACTATAATGTAAAGAGCAATATGTAAGCATTAGCTATTTATAATAGCCTCAAAACTCAGTGTCCTACAGTACCAGGTGTACCACAGCAACGTGCTTGCTGAGGAGATCTGTCCTTCCACCTCACGGCCTTGCTTCTCTCCATGTGAAAGTGTTCTCTTGGGCAGTCTGTACATGGGACACCCACCCACTACAGCTGAAGCTGAAGACTGAACCAAGAGGAAGGAATTTCAGAAGCCATCTCAGGATGTTCTCGCACCACATAGGCATTTATCATGGCGTTGTCCAAAAGGTCTTCTCTGCTCTAGAATACAATCCCAGGAGGCAGTTGCTCACTCACCAAGGGAGAATGGTGCAAAGCACAGCCATTGATCCATGCTGATCATCCCGTCATTGCTGAAATTTCCTCCCAGTGATGCCCTGCACCAACAGAGCTCGGAGAAAAGCCTGGGTGGAGAGTACCTCTGTCTTCAAAGGGACAGCTGAAGCCACCATTCTTGGCCTGCCACAGGAGAGCAAAGGTAGACTGTGAACAGACCATGCCAGGATTCACACTAGAACTACAAGAGAGAAAGACTACACTGAGTAGTGTTGAGGACTTTCTTCATATCATAATTGGCTCCAGCAAACCCTCCACTTCAGTCAGCTGAGAAACTGTTTCACATTCATAGTACCTGTGCAGAAATTCTTTCTTTTTGTCGTTTCTATGTCAAATAGCCTTTATGTGATACACTCTTTATATGCTTAGAACAAGCAACTAGCATGGAGAACCTGGCATCCTCTCACGAGTCATCCCTGACTCGTGACCAGGTAATCACCTACAGCCCTGCCCCTGTGAGACAAGCACCTACCTACCAGTCGGCATTCATCGCTCCTCTTGCTTTCAGCCCTAGCAGAGAGGCTAAGCCCCAAATACACCAGGGAAACCAAACATCTAATCCCTAGAGGTGGTGCCTCCAGGGCAAGGTTGAAGGCGTATTAGCGATACAGTGTGGGAGAGCTTTAGTTTATCTCAGGATCCAGAGCTATCAATCCAGCGCTGCGATGGGGAGATGCAAAATCTTTAATTAACTTTTGCGCGCTTGCTCCCAGCACTGGTGGAGGTGGGTGGATGTGATTGTCGCTCAAGGGCGGATTCTCCCTTCCCCCTGCTTTTGAATTCCCAGGCAATTAGTGCTCTGTATAGAGCAACATAAATAGAGCTCCTCAAACCTGGAGGGGTTAGCTTGGTTTTGTTTTGTTTGGGGTGGGTTTGCCCTCCTACCTGTTCTATCAAATACCAAGCAAATTATGGACCACTTTACATGTGGTTGCACACCCTTTTTGGATCTTAACTGACAACCTACAAGCTTTTTTAATTAAAATTTTATTGGCTTTTCCATAAGTGATATACCTACTGTAAGTGAGCAAGTTCAGTAGAGATAACATGTGGTTTGTTTAGCTATCTTGCAGGAGATTATTTCTGTTATCATTGTAAGTTGATTATTGTAATTATTGAAAGAGAGAGGGCTGAGAGAGAGAGAGCATGCAGAAGGAAAATGGGGGGGAATTAAAAGATAATAATAAAAGATAATAACAAAAGATAATAACAGTCTCCTTTGTTCTTATTTCTTTCTCTCGACAACCTACTGTACATGCTAAATTCCAGTTTAATGTTAGAGTCAATCCCTCCTGTTGCTAACACACCCCCATCAATAACACAAGGTCTTTAAGCTCTAGATGCCTGCAATTAACTTCAGTACCAAAGAAAGCCAGGAATTGTCTTGCTTGTTAGTACTGCCAGCCCTGTGAGTATCTCAGAATGCCACTTTTCACCTTTTTATTCTGAATTCACTTGACATTTTTAACCCTCTTTAGAAACTGTATGGCTTAAACATACACAAAATTAAAGATAAGCATTATGTATGTGGGGGGGGGTGTGCGTGCATAGAAAGACTGAGGGAGAGAGATTATACACTGCACCGACAACCAGGCTGCCCTGCCATCACTTTGAGGCTGATGTGTGGGACGGGAAGGCGGAAACCCCTGAAGACTAGTCCTGATGCTGTTGGTGAAACACTGTGCTACCTTGCTCTGGGCAGGAGGGACATGTGTTCCAGAGGCAGTGAACAGTCCCCACTTGTGTGAAGTACAAGGCAATCTGCAGATGCTGGGCAGCTCTGTAAGAAAAGTGCTGACCATCCCAGGAGAGGAGATTTTTTCCACACTTCAGAGGGACATTGACCAATGCTTACAACAACTGGAGGATATCAGAGAGCCACCCCTTCCCCATCTTACTTTTTGCCACAGTGAGAAATGGCAAGACTATTGTATAATTCAGATGGTGCTGATGAGGTGACTTTTTAGATACTTTGATCCAGGCCTCTAAGGCTTTCAAGGTCCGGGACTTTGAATTTGACTACATATTCTCTTAAAACTGGAGAGCAGAGGATGGCCAACCAGCTTGAGCTCTTGAAGTGTTCTGGGCTGCGGCAATGTCCCCCATACCCTGATGACTTTGTGCTCAATTGGGTGAGCAAAAAAGGGAAAAGCATAGGTCCTTTTAGGACAGCACCACAGCCAGGCATTAGCAGTAGCGGTGTATGTTCATGTCTCTACTAACTGGGTAAGTCCCACCAGACTATTCCCACCAGGCTAAAATCCACCTCCTTAGCAGGGGCCAGCAGAAGTTCATGGTCACCAAAGTCAAACACTGCAGAGAGATACAGTGGGAAATCTCTCCTCTAGCCATCAAAAGCAGAAGTGCCACAAAAGCAGTTTCGTCTAATGTCCTGGCCCGACTCCAGCCGGAGCCCCTGTGTCATTCCAGGAATACTGTGAGCAGCAAACCTCGCTCGGGTCGAGGGGTCAGTGCTGAAGCTACCAGCTATCAGCTATTCAGATGCTTCTCAGAAAATCCTCCCAACAGACCAAGCCCCACAAAACCGACCTGAAAAATAAAAACCAAGAAATCAATGCTGTGCTCTTTACAGTTTCTTTGCGGTAAACAAATACTGCATTACCTACACTGTGCTCACATTAAAGGATTTTCTTCACTATGGGTAGTTACTCACTTCAGCATATTTGGCGTTCTGTTCCCCTCTTTGCCAGAGGACCTGATTTGTGCTGTCGCATGAGACTTCAAAATGAACTGCAGCTCTCCGTTTCTTCACAGAGAAAAGGAGACTAACAAACTGCATACCCTTGCCCACCTCTCCCAGGGAGGGAGAGCTACAGCCCATGCTATTGCTTTATAATGACGTGACTATTTACAGTCGCAAAGTTCTTGCCAGGCTTCCTCTAGTGAGGAGGAGAAAGGCAGGACTTAAGGCTTTGAAGGTCAAAACAAAATGGACAAACCAAGAGGGTATTTTTTTCCACTGGGGCGGAGACGGGGAGAATAAGCCCCTTGAGATCATCTGTGAACATAAAAAAGCAGTAGGGATCAAACCAGATGATTTTCATTTGAGGGGTAGAAATCTGGAGATCAGAGTGGAAATGTATTAAAGAATAACCAATTTTACCATGCCTTTATTCTATAGCAGCGCCCGTCCTGGCCTGCATGTGGGAAGCAAAGGAACGAATGAAACTGGAAGGAAAATACTTTTAAATTAACCCAGCTTTCTCAAACCCCTTCAAATAACAAACAAAACAAATAAAAAAGCCTGAACTGTCACTCACTTCTTAGATGCAAGCTCACGTCAACTTTTATTTTTCTGAATTGATTTGCTTGTTTGTATTGTTTGCCATTTTTATTTTTTCGTCCCTGAAAATATTGTAAAACCCAACTAATAGGGGTACAAAATGGTAAGTTTTATGTGCATTGCAGAAACTTGTATATGATGCAGTTTGTTAAGATCTCTGCCGTTCCCCCAGCAGCGTGTCAGGTTTGTCTAACACCCGGCCCTTGAGTTACAGTTTTTACGGTGCCGATTTATAGCGTTGTAAGTTTAATATAGTGGTGCATTGTAAACGGGCTTTTTTTTGTTTTTTTCCCCTCTTAATTAATATTTTAGACCCCAGGAAAACACCACGAGGGCACATGGCAGGAGCAGGGGTATAATTTACAGAGTGCCTGGAGCACAGCACGGAAAATCGGTTCCTAGCGATGGGTCGGGCTGAGTCCCAGGGCACGGCACGGCTGGGCACAGCTGGGCATGGAGCGGCAGGGCTC
>KL267906.1:30421-45522 GCA_000699545.1 Podiceps cristatus | reverse complement strand
TATTCTTCTCCCTGCAACTGTAAGGGGAAGAAAAATAAAATATGTAGAGGTTTTAGAAACATTAGTCGGGCACACCAAATTGTCTTTTCAGTAACAAGGAGGGCCTTTTCTTTCAGGGTAGGTAAACACTTTTTTTTTTAGTATCAGCAAAAGAAGATAGCAGGTCATTCCTTTCCTATTTTTTTGTTGTTGTTTCCCATGACCAAGTCTTCTGGTGTACATTGTTGATCTCCTAGAAAGTGAACTGACTGAGTGCAGCTGCTTTATGTTATAGAAGATATAATTTATGGAGGGATTAGAGAGATATATGAACTCAATGTTCAGTTATCTTAAAATGGCCAGTAGTGTCTTTACAATGATGTGTTAAAATACAAGGCAATGCAGCAGTTTTGTTTTCTTTATTAAGAAAAACAAGTATCAGTGAGTGGCTAAGAGAATGATTATGGCCAAAATCAAGAAAGGACAATGGTGTTGTTTCTGCTAATGAGACTATTGCAACTAGAAGCTTTATTTTAATGTGAAAGTGTTTTAAAATATGGTCAAAACCAAATCTTCATGCTCATATGCTTCAGTTGAATGAGTTTGAACTTGGATCCTATATGGATCTGATCTGCATGGTTTAGATTTTTGCAGTAATAGTGACAGAGAATAGTTATTTTTTACATAATGATTTAGTGGAGTGGTTTAGATGGTGCAGTCTTTACAAAGTAGTAGTAACTTGTGACTGACTTGGAAGATTTTTGTACTTTGCACACCTGTATGCAGTCTGTCTATGACAGGACAGGGATAATGGTCTTAAACTAAAAGATGGGAGATATAGACTATCTATAAGGAATTTTTTTTTTTTTTTTTTTTTTTTTGGTTTGGAGGGGAGGTGGTAGGTGCCCTGTCCCCACCAGGGAGGTGGTAGGTGCCCTGTCCCTGGAAACACCTAAGGCCAGGCTGGACGGGGCTCTGAGCAACCTGATGTAGTTGCAGATGTCCCTGCTCACTGCAGGGGGGTTGGGAGAGACGGGCTTTAAAAGTCCCTTCTGACCCAAACTATTCTATGATTCTGTCTGGAATTATTATTATATTCTTTTTTGTCAAAATGGTCATGCTTTTCCTTTATGTTGTAGAACTGAGAATGGTTTAGAATATTCATTGGAAACTGTGAGCCACTAAAGTTTCATGTTCTAACAGGAAAGAGAATTTATCTTTTTCTTCTAGTAACAATTACCAAAATTGTGCTAGAAAATCCACTCAATAGAAACTGGCAACCAGCACTTCATCATATAGTGAGTGGAGGTTTTTATAACTCAAATATTTAGAAATAGGTTGATACTGCACCGTATCTTTTGGTTTGAGTGAAGAAGTCCTTTATCTTAGTGATATATAGCAGCATTTTTACTGTTGAAGTGATTTTCTGGAAGCAATATTATCACATTTGTTACCAGCTTATCTGCATCAGTGATACCTGTGATTTAGTTCTGGTGTTGTGTGAAACGTTTTCTACTGTGTGCTTTTTGATGAGATGTGAAAATTAAAAACCAGTCCAAGTTTTGATTTTTTTCTTTTTTTTTGACTGCTAAATCACTAACTGATTTTTTCAGACTTGCCAGATTTTTGTACACTATTGGTATAGTCTGAATAATTCTTTGAAGAACTGGAGTTAGAGAAATATGAAAACACTGACTTGCTCTAAAGATTTTGGTGGGTTAAAGAGGTGGTCTGGAAGACTTCTTTAATGCATGATCTCAGACCTGCCAAAGGAGTTCCCCCTTCAGATGCAAGAGGGAGATATTGGTTTACTTCACTAAACAGGAAGAAAGTTGAGAGCGCTAGATATTCACCTTATAGAAATGGTAGGGCAGATTTTTGGTTGTCCGTTGCTTTGTGTACTCATACATGTACTCATACATAACTTCTGGTGACTATAGTAAAATAGAATTCTTTGGCTTTTCTCTGTAATACATCTGCCTAATGTCCTGAGTTAGTAATATTTTCTGCCTCTTAACAAGTATAAATCAATGGCTTCAAATTAGGAGTAGGTATTAGATTTCTTCAGATTATTAGTATGAAAGTTGTGCTTGAATTTACATTATTCCTGTTCTTGCACTGCAAGGAGGAGGATGGAAAACAAGAATACAAAATGTTCCCTTTTTTTCTTTTTTCCAATCAAATAATTTGTCATATACTGTTTTACCTTATCTGAAAGGTTTGGGTTTACTAACATAAAAGTTCCTGAAATTAAACAGTCTGAAATACTAACATAAATACTGTCTTCTGTAAAGTAGTACATCAGATGAACCACTAAACAGGAGCCTGTCTAACTGCTACCCAAAATAAATAGTTCTTTTATATAAAGATGATTTGGTTTGCTGTGGTTGTGAGTTGATCAAGAAGCGTTTTGACTTGGCCTTTATAGGAATTATCAAGAGGAAGCAAAGTGACCCTAAAAGTTGTCCCAGTGGAAGTTAAAAAGCCTCCTTGGCCTTTAAAAATGATACAAAATACTCCACTTTTTTCCATGGCTGCTGCACTATTTTATTATACTGCTTGGTAAGTTTTGGTGGTGTGGTTTGGTTTGTTTTTGGTGTTTGTGTTGGTTGGTTGGGGTTTGTTTGGTTTTTTGTTTGTTTTTAAGAACAACACTTTTTCATTCCAGTATGCTTCTAAAGCTTCTCATCTTACAGCCTTTAATATGTCTGGTTTGGAATTGTTTCTCACTTAATTTCTGGAGATCTACAACTTCTCTGTGGGCTTATAACTGCCTTACTGTGCACTTTTCAACTTTTGTGGATATTTAATTGCTAGAGAAGTTAATTTTTCTCCTTATGGAATGTGCCATTGATGGTTTTATAAAGTGTGTCCTCTCATTTTAAAACAATTAGTCCTAAGAAATGTAATTGAATGAAATCAAATTCATGAGGGAGGTAAACACCAGGGAAGGAGAAGAGCTATTTAAACTAAAGGACAATATTGGCACAAGAACTAATGGGTGTAAGCTGGCTATGAACAAATTCAAACTGAGAATTGAAAGAAGGTTCCTAATTGTTAAAGCAGTGAGGTTCTGCAATGGTTTTTCAATCAAAGCAAAATCATAAGCACTTCTTAGGAAGGAGTTTAATTGCCTTATGAAAAGCATTAAATTATGCAGTGTTTGTCACAGCTGGGGACCGGGCTGAAATTTGGTGGTGCTTTCCCGTTCTATAATCCTCAGAAGCGTGTACTTCATGAGAGGTTTGTTTATGGCATTGAGTCTGTTCTTACCAAGTCAGAAATTTCTCTCTATATGTCCTGATGGATGCATACATTTTATTGATGTTGATTTTAAACACAAGATCAGCCCTTGGTTCAATGATTTCTCAGGGTCAACCTGGAGTCTCAGTTCAAGTTGTGGAGCCTCTAAGTTACTTGTATGGGAAAATGAGAAGTTAGATATTGAGATAGTTAGTTAGAAGCTCGAGGCTTCCTGCATTTCAATTCTCAGTTTACATGAAGAAAGGTTTATAGTCTCTTTAACTGTCAGTGTACTTGGAATTAAAAGAACCGCTTTTTTCTCATTACTATTACTCATGTCTAATACAAACCAAAATAGCCCTCTAAAAAGTGCACTAGAGCAGTCTACTTGAGTAGTTTAAATGTTGCTTACTGTAATCTAAAGTAAAATTGAAGGTGTTTTACTTCTGTATTTAGCCTGTTCCCGCACTCCCTGTGTCTGCCTGAAGCATTTAAATACGCTAGCAAGGCGATGGGGTTTTTCTCATTAAAAGTGTGTGTAGGCTTACTTGCGCAGTTACCTGTTCTAACAGCTTGTACTGCCTCTAGTGCTGGCTGTGGTAAACATGATTTACTATTGATTCAGCCCACAGACCATATTTCTAAACTATTATGCGCTGAAACTTAATTTCTTTTTCTGCTTTAATTTTCTTCATGCTGAAAACGAAGCAGCTCCTGGGTTGCTGTCAAGCACTGGACTCTAAGGAGACTGCGCTGACTTGCAGATGCTTGAGAATTGGCAGTCTTTTTGTAGTCTTTTCTGCCTCCTCGTGAAATCCCAACATCTTTTTTTGACCTTACATAGCATCAAAATGTCAAGTTATTTCATGCATTAGTTGGAAAGACACTTCTTATAGGTTTTTATTAAGTTCTTATTCTTATTTTCTGTATTGTTCTTGCACTTGTTTATTTTGACACTTAGTGCTGCACAGATTGATCCAGTCCTTTCTGAAAGTCACGCTGTGGCAACTGAATTGGTATCTATTTAATTAAAAAGTTAATCTCACCACCAGTAATCGTGAAAACTAATCCATCTGACCACCTATAAATGGGCCTTGGAAGTTTAGTTGTACATGTTCATAATGAATACCTTTACTAACCTGTGTCAGCTGAGCTACTCATGCAATGAGTTTCATCAGGAAGGTTTTCTTGAGGCTTATCCATAATGTTGAGCAGCTGCTTGCATGTACTGCTGTCGGGGAGTAGCAAAAGGCCTGTTAGTACTTGAATATGTTAAAAAGAGCATCCTTCTTAATGAAGAAGTATTTTTATTTTGTTAGTATATGTTAAGATGTGGCTGTGTATTAAGGGTGAACTCCATTAACCTTTCACTTGCAGAGCTGGATTCGAATATGGAATGGAGCATCAGAGGGACTTTCAAGACAAAGTTGAAAGAATCCCTTGCGTAGTGTATGAAAGGCTGGCCTTATGCCATCTGACAATTGCTTTGATCATATTTCTCTTCTGAGAAGGTGGTTTTTATAATTCCAGACTCTTACAGGTATTTTCAATAAGCTATTATGAATGAAGAAGCAGATAAGCACAGTAACAGTCTTTGATGTGCATTTGATTTGTCAATGATTATTATGGGGGTTTCATTCTGAAGTAATTTTATTTACCAAAACCTTTCTCTAATTAAATCAAGTAACTATGTAACATAATCTAAAAAACAAAACAAAACCACACAATAAAAACCCCCAAACCTAAACAAACACACACACACACCCCCCAAGAAGAGGAAAAAAAAAAAAAAAGTCGCCAAAGAACCTTTTTTCCTTTCTGGAAAAATTGAGTTTAGGAATAGGTTCCATATTCATGTTTTATTTACAATTGTAAATGCACATTTTTCATCAATATTTTCTGACAGGTTTGTATTGGATTTAGGCCCAGAAGGTTTTCTGCAGATGCAAGGTTTCCAAAAGCTATTGTTTTAGTGATTTTTCAGAGCGTATTATAAATGGCTTGTTTTCTTTACTGATTTCTCTTCATTTCGTTTTATCTGAAGACACGCTCTGCAGATTAATGTATTCCTACTGGGTCCAGCCCCAGTTAGTTTAGCCCTTTGTGAACTGTTCTTGTTTTTGATGTGGCTGGGGACTACAGCTTTGAGTACTTCATGTTTGGAACTAAAGATTTATAATCTGCGCAGCCGTCATTCACCAGTCTGGCATAAACACACAGCATGCTTTCTACTCTCCTGGAGATAAATAACCTTTAGGATATAGCATTCACTTTCAAGCATGTCTTAGTGGTTTTTAATCTCTAATAGATACACTTGAAGATGGGGTTTTGTAACTTTTGAGTGATATTTGGTTTCATTTGTGACTAGAGTGAATGATAATGATTTATATCATTACACAGTAAAATGATTTTATTTTTTTTTTAATAATTTCTCAAGTAAAAGAGGAATGGGGGAAGTCTTTGTTTCTGTGGTGTGACTTTTTAG
The DNA here is from genome assembly GCA_000699545.1 of Podiceps cristatus. Classification (NCBI taxonomy): domain Eukaryota; kingdom Metazoa; phylum Chordata; class Aves; order Podicipediformes; family Podicipedidae; genus Podiceps; species Podiceps cristatus. The sequence goes on along the minus strand of KL267906.1, from coordinate 39,815 downwards.
TTTATTTTTTCTTACCAGAGTGAAATTTATTAATGCCACAGACGTAACACAAATATTATAAACCAAAACTGAAGTTAGAGAAATAGAAAATTAGGAAAAACGGTGGAAGGAAAGAAAGAAATGTGCATGACCTAGCTTTGTTGCTGCTGCTACTGGTGATAAAATTCCTTAAGGGAATAATAGGAACATTACTGTGAGTGAGATGGTTAATTTAAAGTTTTAGCTCAGTCTGAATGCTTTCATGAGTCCCATCTTTTGTGAATATCAATCAGGTATGGAGTGTCTTACCCTGCAGACAGGTTAGCTTCAGGAGGATAGAACATACGGTCTTCATCAGGGCCTAGCCTTCTGAGACACAGTGGGTAAGAGCTTTACTATCTGTGCTTCTACGGATTCGTGTTTTTATCGTAGAAGTACACTATTTTAATATCCATCTTCAAATGCACATAGCTTCCTATTCTACCGTTTGTCTACTCTGTAAGCTCCTTGTGGTTCCCTTATTTATGTCTTCTAATGGGATCCTGATCTCATTTGAGAATTAGGTGACTAATGTCAGGTAAATATGTGGTAGTGACTTAGGGAAGCGACTTAGCCAGGTAGAGATGCCCTCACATTATAAATCCTGCCTGTAGTTTCTGTGCTGCTGTTCACTGGAATGCATTATTTCTCACACAAATTTACTCTCAGCGATTAAATGGTGGGCCAAGTATTTTTGATATAGAAAGCTTCTGCCCGAGTGTTTGTGAAGGCTGTTTGTATTGTCTTTTGTCTCCCCAGAGACGGTGTATTGTAGGATAAGTGTTAGATCCACTGTACATACAAGGGCGGGGGGACACAGACACAACGTAATGGAGTACTTTACAAGGTATTGAGAAGCAACAGAAGAATAAGTGCTAAGAACAAGAAGACAATCCTATCTGATATTGGAGGAAACCATTTGTTCCTTAAAGAGTATGTAGAGAATTTTTTTATACCCTTTTCTTCTCAAATGCTTCCAGTGTCAGTGGTAGCTTTGGTTACTGGCAATGTACCTGGTTACCAGTAACAAGCATATTAGGGCTGTCTGAGCTACTGTTTTATCTAAACTTCTGTGGGAAACTTTATTCTGCAAAAAAATCCCAAACCCCAAGGAACCCTCTTAATAGGAACTTCTTTTAATAGTTTGTGGTCAGACCTCTATGTGTTGGCGTGTTAACTTTATCGGCAGTTAAGGCTTCTGTTTTCCTACAAAAGTTATTTTGTGACTAGGGTTGATTGTTGGACTGTTTTTCAGTGGTTCCAAAGACGTTTTGATAATGAGCGTTAAAAACATTTGGCTGTGGTAAAGAGGGAGGGTATGGGTAAGTTAAAGTAGAATAGATAGTTGTGCATAATATTTTCCTATTTAAAATTCACCATGCACATGAATATAAGTTTTGTTAGAAAAATGTTCAGACAGAGAATTGTAACTGTAGTCTAAGTGGTTCTGGCTGTGGCTTCCTTAAATTAGGTATTTTAAATATGTATGTGTGATAATATATCATTATGCAATATGAGAGCAAATTGGACGTGGAGGGCTGGATGCAGTGCTTCTGAGTGCTTCATTTCTCTCTGGGAATAAAACCGTATGTTTAGTAGACTCAGTCTGAATCAGAAGGTAGAGTTGAATTCTTTGTTTGCTGTTCAGAGAGAAATGAAAAAATAGCAAATTATTATTGGTTTTATTTTAAAGAAGCTGCTGTTGTCTTATTGTAAACTGTCAAGGTGACCTGTTTAGACTTAATTCCTGTTGTGAGGAGTTTCAAGTTGCTGTAGCCCTCTGTCATTGACAAAACAGTTTCTTTTAACAGAGTAGTTTGCTGTTTTCACCGTAAGTAATGTTTATTACATATTATTGGTTTTAAATACATGGATTGAAGGTATTTGCATGTGTTTTACTCTTCAAATGTCTGAATAGGTAAAATGCTAAGAATAAAATGCATCCGTACAACAGACTGTTTTTCGTGGATAATGCTTGTTCCAAGCAAAAGGAGGGGCGCACAGATCACTGAAAGCAGTCCTGTCTTATCACAAGCAGCAACATTTATATAATAGCTTTGCACATTGATCAAGCTTCAAATTGCATTTCAGTTTTGTACATGGGTCTTAGATCCTGCCTTACTGAGAATCTGTACTGTATAGTCCAATCATGTGTAATGTCACATGTGAGTGCTCTGAAAACAAGTGAAAAATGAGCATTGACAATACATTCCCCAAACAAGTGATCTCTTTTGCGTTTTTTTCTTTTTGGCTATATCCTTAATCTCATTCTTTTCCCTAAGCAAAACTCTTTCTGTCAAAATATGTTTACTGAATAATACAGTTCCTATGTAAACTGAAGAATTCTTTTTTTTTTTTTTTTTTTTTCTTGAGAACTTGGAGGTCAAAGGCCCACTTCTCCACAGACTCCTTCAAATAATGTCATGTGCGTCTCTGTTCTTAGGAAGAAATCCTGTAGTTCATTTCACAGTTATGCTGACAATCGCTGTGGTTTTTTGCTCTGGATTTGTTAGATCCTTTGTTCATGACAAACGTTTCCGTTTACCTAGTTTTGATTGATAGGAAGGTTTTCTCTAGACAACAAAAGTTCATGTAAATAATAAAATAAAATTTGATGTTGTAACAGAACAGTGTATTAATAGAAAACCCCTTCTCTGATAGTGTTAAGAGCAGTTTTGTTTTAATGTCTACTAAGAAACGTGGCACTGAAATAAACTTTGGCAGTTTCAGCAAACCCTTGAAACTACTGCCTTCACCTTGATGGTAACGTGGCAGGACTTGTGTTGGGATGTGCTGGTTGGCTAGTTGTTAAAATTCAGTCTTCCCAAATTAGTCCCTGAAATTTCTGCTTTTAAGGAAAAGTGGCAATGTATGCCTTCCTCACTACCAGGCATTTTAACTGTCTCTTGGATACATGAAACCCCAACCAGCTCTGATGTCTCTCGTAGGTGCTAAAAGCCTCAGCTGTCCCTTTCTCAGCTGTCACAACTTCCAGCTTTCTTTTGACAACTTATGTAATGATGTCTCATGTTCAATGTGGAAAAAAATAATAGGTCTGAAAACTGGTCTTTAGTGTGGAATAAGTGCCGTAAAGAGTACTGGATAAGAGAAGAGGGATTGGAGGGTGGTGGTGTTGCCTTATTTTGTCTCTGCCAAAGGAGGGTGAAGGTGCAGGACAGTGGGTATCATTTTTACTATGTCATTAGTTAGTTATTTTAGTTTTGCTCTTGGACATTTAAGAAGATGGTAGAGTGTTGCTTTACGCAAAATGAAATTAGCAGTTCTGATAGCGGCTGGTTTCTGCGAAACTATCCTTGCTCGTTCTCCTGTGGCGCAGCTTCAGTAGCCTGCCTTCCTAACTGTTCTTAACAGCGTGAAACCTGATTTTACCATGTGGAAGCAGACTTTGTCACAGCAGGGATGAGGCAATGTGCATGTGTAGCTGCAAAAAAGCCGAAGGAGTCCCAAATCACTGCAGTCTCTGCAGGGTCCACCTTTATGCTTCAGTAATTTTTCTATCAGTTAAGATAGCTGCATCATCATAATAGAATTCTTATATACTGATTCGGAAAGGGAGGTCTAAGATTCGGAGAGAAAAAGGAACAATGTGATGAAGAAGTGAAAAGGAAGGAGTTAGGGTGCGTAAACCAGGTCTTATTTACATGAACTGCATGACGTATAAGTTGTAGTTACACACTATTAACGCAACCTGTATATCTTATTTTGTGTATTACAGGCAACTGCAGAAAAGCAAGGCTCCACAAATTTTACTCAACTGCATTTTGGGTTTGGGTTAATTTAGGTCAATGCTAGATAAAAAACTATACGTCAAGTCTAAAAATGTTGTGAAAAGGACTTTATTCCCTTGTAATTCTGATTAGGATTTTTCTGAAAACATTAAGCGAGAGCAACATGATGCTATTTTTGTTTTTATAATATGTAACCAGTTTTATTAACAGCTCGTAATTTCTTCCAGAGAAACTATCAACAGCTGCTCAGTGGCCAAATACTTGCATTTAGTTAAATACAAAACCAAAAAGGAAGCAGCACAAGCTACTGTACTTTCTGCCATTATGATAAAATATTTCACAGGAGTTAATAGGAGGCAATGGCAAGCAGGAGTGTGTTGGATTTTTTTCTTCCTTCATTTACTACTTTATTCAGTAGTCTCCATGAGTGGAACAGGAGGTTTGGCAGAAGAAATGGAATTGTAGAGGTGAATGTTTTGTATAGTAGTAGAGAAATCCATGTGTTGAAATCATGTAAAAATATGATCTCCAAGAATGAGTCTGAGCTCTATTGTCTTAGGCTATTTTGATGTACGAATGTGTTCCCTTTCTCCCTTCCCTGTTTAAATTTATTTGTTCACACAGCAAAACTTTTCATTAGGTTTCCTGCCAAAATGCATTGGTTTTGACTGTGAGTCTGAGAAGATATTCTTCAGGTTTTGATTAATATCCAGATATCTGGTGTTTATCTGTAGTGCAAAGGAAACTTTTTCAAGTAGCTAAGTAAATTCAGTTAATCTATTTTCTTCCATACAGCTACACTAAATTTATAAAATACTGACACAATGTTATACTTCTGACTGCTGTTCTCTTGAGTGCTTTAAGTTGAACAAAGCATCAGGCAGTTGTTTTTCTGTTTTTGAAGTGTAATAACATCAAAAAAAATGGTGATATAAGGCTTTCTACTTGGTTCTGTGCTGAAAGGGGCAATACAGTCAAACACTGGAAGTGTCACTATATACCTATATACAATACTCCAGTGGCATCACAGCAAATTTCATGTTCTTGCAGTTTGTTTAAAGGAAATTCATAATGCAGCAAGCAACTTTGAATACGTTTGAAAATACAATATCGTGAGTGGAAATAAAACGAGTTGAAGTAAAACCCTGACTTGAAATGGGAACTGCTGTTTAAAGGTAGTGGTATGTGTTCATACAAATAAAGCTACTATAATAGGAGGAAAGTATTTTTCAAGGTCAGTGTGTTTGTAAAGGGTGGGGGGAGGCTTTTGCATAGGGTAGGCAACCTTAGACATTGGTATTTACTGTTGTTCCTTCTGAAACATTGCAGCAGTTCTTTATTCTGAAACGGAAACGACGAGTTTCTTACCTACTACTGTGTGGCAGCTATGGATATTTGAATGCTTGACTTTGAAGTTCCAAGGCTGCACTGTGCTCGGTGGGAGTGATGAGCAATAGGCAATAAGACTAGGATTGGGTAGAGTATGGTAGGGAAAAGTTATGTTCTGAATGGTTGTATTACAATATCTCAAGGAACTTACTCATATCATTTAGGTACGTGAATTTGTTAGTTATGTTAGAGGCTGATTGTAGCTATTAAGCATTGTAGGGAGTAGAGGCTTTTAGGAAAGTTCTGTGTTCTACTAGAATAGATTGTGTTGGTTTTGTTTATTTAACATCTCCGTAGGGGGCACATCCTGTCTGGATTTGGAATTGGCATCGCTTTGTCGCTGTACAGGCAGGGCTGGATCTGGGTGTACTGCTTTCTCTTGTCCCTTTGCTTTCTCCCCTTTTTATGTCTGGTGAGCACAGGATCCAAGATCTGCCTCCTTACTTCCCTATCGGAAACAAACCTCACATTTAAGGACAAGTCAATAGTCCTAGAGAGGGAAAAATTACTGGTGAAAGGCGTTGACTAAAAAAACCAAAATCAAACCCTAAGTCCACTGATCGAAATAACTTTTAAAACAGACTGTAGACTTTAAAACTTCTCTGCAAGTCTGGATAATTTCTTACTGCAAGTCTTGCTCGTTCAAAGTTCTTCAGTGAAGTGTCCTGAATAGGCTCATCCATACATGTGTTAGAAATGTTAAGGGAGTTAGTCTCACGAATAAAAGGTACAGTTTGTGCATGCATTACTTGTCAAAAAGGAATGCATAGTGAATTATTTCCTTAACACAGAAGCTTCAAATGTGTATTTCCTATTTCTGTTAGTGGAGAAAACACCTTAATAGAAAGTTTTGATCTCCTTATTTCATCAGCTAGCCCTTTTACTGACCTAATTTACTTACTTTTTGCTTTTATTTTTTTTAAAATAATAATAAAAGAAAAGTTATTTCTCATCACAGTCTGAGGAACATGAGGACAGTAGCCTAGAACACACAAACGTTATGCCGCTGTGCCAGCAAGTGTTGTACAGAAGAGGTACTAGCTCGAAATTACTCATTTGTTTACTGAACATTAAGGAAAACAAAAAATGCTAGGGAAAAGTAAATGGCATTTTGTAATGCTTACAACAAGTTTCTGAAGTATAAAACACTTGATAAAAGAATTCTAAATTGAATCTGAACATATCACATCTCAAAGTCTTAAAAGAAGATAGGTAGGCGGTTGTGATAGTTGCCAAAGCAAATGCTCTGCTAAAGTGATAATCACTTTAAGTGGTCAGTTTGATTGATAATGAGTTACCTTAGGGTTCTTACTAATTTTTCATAGATAGACAAGTAGTAATGACCAAGATGTCCTTAACAGTGTTTTGCTTTAATAGGCCACGTAGAGGCTTGATCCTACACTCATTGCCCATTTCAAACTCCTGTATAGTTTGCCATCACCCGTGCTCTGGGGATTCGCTTTAATAAGTTACTGTTTCTGTATTTAAAAGAGGAGCACTGAAGCTCTGCAAGGGTAACTCATTCTCACGTTTTGTGGATGATTGGTTTCTGAATGTTATATTATGTGCACATTGTACATGTTTACTTAATTTATATGTACTGTACACACATCGTCTTAAAACACTGTTTTTGATGCCATCTATTTGGCTAAATATTATCACACTTGAAAAAGTTCCTGAAAAAATGCAAGCCTTTCTTCTTTCTGTCCTTTCTCATATTCTTAGCTGACAATCTTCTATCTATTACCACAAATAAAACTGAAACTGGTATTTAATTCTGCCTTCTATTTCATTGTCTGATAACTCATGACTGTTGGTGCAGGGTATTTGACGAGATTAATCATACAAATAACCTCTTTGTGCTACTCTCATTACCAGTATTTATCTTAAAATCCACTTCCAAGAAGAGCAGTATGGGCTCTTGAATCTGAAAGCTACTGAATAGCTTTGTAACCACGAAGCTGAAAGCCACACTCAAGTACGGGAAGGATGCGGCCTAAGTTAAACACATGACTCGGTAAATCTAGGAAATATTGCATATTGTGATATTCAGGAAGGCTGGAAAAACCACTACATAATGTCTGAGTAATCTTTCTCTGTATACTTAAGCTGATAATTCATTGACTTACCACTTTTTGCAAATGCTCGATTCTCAGTAAGGAGAATGTTCTTCACTGAAATGACACTATTTATGTGGTATAGAAAATGTAGTCAACATAATTACTATTTATACTGCTGGTTATTTAACAGTTTGTGGTTTTGCATTTGTTTTCTAGCCTTTACTCCATTTTTGCTGAAAACTATGTTAGAGTACTCTAAGCATGGATGAATGCAGATGGGAGAGAGCTTTTACTGTCACAGTTCAATTCTTATAAGTGACAAAGTAAATCTCATGCTGCTATCCAGGCTTATGGATGTCTTGCGTAAACCTAAAGCAGTTAGATGTCATTTTATTATGTTTTATGATGGAGCCACACCTTCCAGGTACTTGCCCATGTCCTAGGAGTTGAAAAATCAGTTAATCACAAGTGCTATGCATAACTACTTACCCATGGAAATACAGAAAAAGGAGTCAAAGAGAGAAGTGCATTAAGTGCTCTTTCTCAGCTTGTTCCTCTCCTTTTCAGGAGCATTATTCTCTACCAATCTCCAGTAGCCTGCTATTTTCCATTCCATATCAGCAAATTGCTGCATTTTTGTAGTTGAGTGCACATTTTTCTAAGTCAAGGTTGGCGGTTTGGTTTTTTGGTTTGTTTTGGGGTTTCCTGGTTGGTTGGTTGTTTTTTGGTGGTGGTTCCCCTCCCCCACCCCCGGGGGGTGGCGTTAGCTAAGGTTCTCTTATAAAGTTATACAGTATTTTGAGTTGAGTGGAAAATGGTATGAAAATTCCTAATAGCCAAGAATTCTTCATTCTAGTGCCAGCCCTGAGAGGAAAAGTTCTGTTTTATAACCTGTAGATCTCTAATGTTTGATCCTTCATGGCAGTTGTGCAACTGAAGTAATTTCCGAAGAATTGTTTCCCTCATTTATGGGTAAACATCAGTTGCACAGACTCTCAGGTAAATGAGGGAGACTTATCCTTTTTCTTCAAAGTACGTAATCCAACAGCATCTAAAAGTCTTTATTGAAGCTGACATCCTCTATGCTGGGCAACACACATAAACAGTGGATAGAGCAGTTTGTCTTGAAAACTTGCAAGTTTCAAGACTGACTCTGCATTATGTGAGTTACAAGCGATCTCAGTCCCCGCTGAGGTCGAGATTTAGCAGGAGCATCGGGGGACGCACTCGCCGGCTGTTCAGTGGCATCGTCCTGCTTCAGAGGTGGTGGCTTCCTTGCAGGGAGTTCTGCCAGGCTCTCTGAATGCGGCTGTTTCTAACGCCCATGTATACACAGACACGTGCACAGAGATACAGGGTTTTGATATGTTACTGAGTGAAAATGGTGATGCTTGCTTATCTAATCTGAATGCTGGATGCCAGACCACAATAATCTGAGGCCAAGAAAATATCTGTGTTTTGCCATGAATAAGGCATTCCACAGCAGAAATTAAGGATGTTGGACACATCTGTTTTCCCAAAGTGCTATTTTTATCTAAGGAGTTTAGCTCTTGCCACGTACTGAGCAGAACACTCAGATCTGACTATAGCAATACTTGATGTGGTGAATTTGTTTCCTACCCCTTTATTTCTTTAGCTCAGGGGTTAAGATAGCATGACAACGCTGGAGGAGAGCATCAACCCTTAGGATAGGCAAGAGTAGCTTTTCAGAATGAAGCTACAGTATTTAGCAACAACGAACAACTAAATACAACTATTGAAAGATTTTTACAGGTGATTGCTAGCCCTCTTTTTAAGGTTGCTCCAAATTTCAGGCTTTCTGAGCTGATCTTACAGTTTGTGAGTTAACTGATGTTAGCTGTTCATTAACTATAATAAAAAAAATTTGTCAAATATTGGGTCAGCAGTGGTGAATTTGATGCTTTTATAAAAGATTTACCATGCATCATATAACCTGGCGATAGCACATTGATTGTGGCATATAGAAAAGTATTTAGGTTTTTAAATAATCTGGAAATAAAAGTGCAAATTACGAGAAGCAGATGATTTTGTTTCCTGTTGGGGAATATCGAGCACGGGCATTGTCCCCTGGAATAAGGAAAACTATGCGTATGATAAGAAAGGCATTTGTGCAGATGTGCGGGGGAAAAAAAATGGATCAACAATCCACTGGTATCT
>KL267906.1:9529-30390 GCA_000699545.1 Podiceps cristatus | reverse complement strand
ACACTGGCTTCACCCCCCCCCCCCCCCAATAGAGACATAAAAGACTAGAATCTTACTAAAGTGTGACAATGAAGCATTTTGAGCTATAATAAATAAAACCCATTAATCTTGAAAATTTAATATTTTTTTAGACCCAGTAGCTAAGGAGCAGCCTAATGTGATTACTTGGTGAAATCCTTTCTGCAAAATGGACATTTGGAATATTGAAGTTGCAAGAAAATGTAAAAATAAGCTTTAGTCAAAAGTAGGATATTAAAGCACAGGGGAAAGCATATTGAAGGAACAAAGTACATTGCTGTCACAGTCAGTAAACACCATTAAAAATAAACTGGAGGGGAAAGTAAATGGGCTATTTTTATCAAATATGTAATAAACAATATACTTGTATATAAAAACAGAATAATATTAAAACCAGGAAATACAGCAAGGGTAAATTACTACAAATATTTCTCTGCATTCACCTACATCTCTTCATATTTTTGGTGTAGATGATGATTGGTGAACAAGGAAAAGGGATTGCAATTTGGCAGATACGAAAAGCTAAAAATACAGCTACCAGCTCTGATTCTAGTGTACTCGACACTGATCTCCTTTCACGTAAACAAAGTAAATTTAAGTCCTTGCATGAGTTAAACAGCGCCAGTCTAAGAGAAATGATTTGGTTTGTAAGCACTTGCTATTGCAAATGTGTCAATCAGATTTATTTCACCTGATTGCGATCCATTCATGGAAGCACAACCAGAGGAAGTGCAATAGCAGACTGACTTTGACTTTTGACTGACTTAAAGGTCAAAAATATTTGCCTTCAAAAGTTATCTCACCAGTAGGACAGAATCAGAAGTTTTACAATATTCAGTATTTTACAGTCTCTTTAGTATGACTGATGGTTGCTGGACAGGTCCAACGTTGCTTGACGTTTGGAGAGACTGTTCCTACTGGCTTGAATAAGAATGATCAGGTATTGAAAGAAACAAGGGAATGATGAATGTACTTGGAACAAACCTAGTCTAGTGTTTCTTATTCAAAGCTGTGATTTGAAATAGCTTCTGAAGCAAGAGCTAAGAACCTTATGTGCAAGCCCGGGATGGGCGTTGGTATGGCTTAAAATGGCTGCCCTGTAGGGAATTTAACTTGCAACCTGAGTCACTCTCTCAGATGTAGGATGAGCCCACGTATCTGTGCACACATACCTCAGAATCTTTTTCTTTGTGCCTTCTATTCCTCCTGAGTTAATTACTGTTTTTTCTAATAGTTGTGTATGTTTTATATCTGAAACATATTTGCTTAATTTCAGCCTGACCCACTAAAATCAGTGGAACTCTGTAACACACTGGAATATCGGTTTGTAGTAGTTTGACTGATTTGGTATGTGTTTTTGTTTGAAAGTCCCTTCCCTTCCAATCTCCTGAAAAAAACCCCAGCCAACAAACCAAAAAGTAATTATTTTTTAGTTGAGATAGAAGATGATACTTCTGAACAAGCATTTCTTTTGCTGATACCCCATCGAATCTCTGATGTGCTAAACTGGATTCACAGCTGGTGGGCTGGTGATATGGTTCAAACCAATTTTATGCACAAGGCATAACAGAATCCAGGGTATCACAACTGGACTTAAGACACCTGTTATTAAGCTGCTTTACTCAGTCAAAAGAAAAGGGGCAAATGAAACTAACAAAAGCTCTGACAAATCATCCTACACAATTCTTTTTAGGGTTTTAAATAGTTAACAAGTAGTTAACCTATTATTTTTTCAGTCTCCTCTTTCTATTTCTTTAAACAGTGATTATAGTGAATGTTATTAATGATTTAATTGGTGCAAAAGCCCAAACTTAACTGCACTTGCATGCAAAAAATTCTTATCTTTCGATGAATTACTGTAGTGTATGTTGCTTCTTATATATTTTTGACATTTAACTGTTTTGACTACTTTTTATGCCTAAATGTGAGAGAAATCCATTGATTTTTTTTTTTTTTTTTCCCTACAATGGTAGATTTTTTTTTTTTCCAGAAGGATAGGTAGAAAGTCTTAAAATTCACATAAAATTAATTTTCAGTGTAATATAAACTTACTAATTATTGAATTTGTATCTTTAAGGGGTTTTTGTTTGGGTTTTTTTGTTCCTTTAGTGCAAATGTGATACTTGGCATGTCTGATATTACTGCCAGGGAGTGTGGGACTAGAATTCTATGCTTGTCACTGGCTGTTAGAATTAAATCCCATGTCTTTGTATTAGAAGAAAGTTGTCCTTAATCACAAGCATGTTACAAAGATCAACTTACAGTGAGCACCAAAATATTACATTAGGACTGTAGTTATTTAGAAATGGTAGAAGGCTACCCCTATAGGAGTTTTGAGCAGCTTTCATTAACATTCATAAACTCTTAACAAAACGTGCCTGCAAATATTGAATAAATATTAAAAAAAAGAGTGCATTTAACAGTGCTTCTTCATAATTTCTGAAGATATGCTAGCCCATTTTTACTGAAAAAGAGCTCTAATTTAGATCTTTTGTTTTTGAATGCTAACTAATTGTGAATGCAATTTACAAGTAAGTGAATACATCAGTTTTCAGACTATATTAATCTAATGCAGTATGGACAAATACCCAGAAATAATTAATATTATCAACATGTTGGTATTGCATGCAACTTCCTACCATGTTATTTTGCATAAAAAGGGCAAGTAAGGGGAAAATGTCCATACATTATGGATTTAATTGGCAGTTTCTGGTTATTAGAATAGAGATTTATTTTCATTCCTAATGTACTTAATGTGAATTTAGTATTTGAGAAAGGCTGATAGGTGAAAGATTAGGTTAAGGGTTGACTTGTGAAAGGTTTAGTACTTCTGGATTGACAGCTCTGGGGATCTGACAATAGTTGAACAAAGAACCAAAACAGCACAGGCAGTGCTGCTGCCATCTTCTTACCACTCCATGCCTTATCAACGATGCACCTACTTTTATCCAGAGTTTATCTATAGTTCTGAGATATGTATTTCTTTACATCCTGTCTTTTTTGCTAAATTTACTTGCAAGCATACAATGATAGCAACGGCTCTCTTCAAGATCCCAACCTACTAAAAACTGGCTTATGAGGCCATGTGTGCTGTTATATTGCAGCCAGTTGATCATTATTCTTTCTGAGACACCTTCTGGAAGAGGGCTGACTAAACCTTCAGCAAAGTGATCATCATCATCCTTTTTTTTTTTTTTTTTTTTTTTTTTTTTGTAGTAAAAACTTGTTACAAATGTCAAGGTGAGCATTCAAATTCAGACTCCAGTAAAGTTCTTTCCTCAAAAATGGTAGGAGACAATGGACTGCTCTTAATCTGTTTTGCTGTCCCATCTCTCAGTCTAAGTGTAGGTTGCTTCAGAATGTCTGAGGAAGCTACAAACATGAGTTGGAAGCTAATTAATGAAGGGTGTACCTCTTATTCATACATATGTTCCCTTTCCAGCAATACTCTTCAGAAAGAAAAAATAATCTTTGAACCTACTTATGATAATTTTGCTCTTAATAACATGACCTTTAAATAATATTTCCTATGGCTTATATTCATGCTATGTGCAAGTATAATATAGTAGCCAAAGCCTGTGGTATTTATTTCTCAGGAGAGTTAGATATCCAGAAATAAGATGTTCCTCTGTGGAAAAAAAAAACTATTCTATTTTTTCCCAACTTGGAATGGAATACTCAAAAATTATAAGCATTTATGGAATTTTATAATTAAATTACCCTTCACTCTTTAAAATCCCACTTTATCACTAGCAGATGATAACATTGCATGTGAAGTTGTGAGTACACTTTTAAAAAGCAATGGAGTGAGCTTTGTAAGATTTTTGAAGATATTCAGGGCTTTTCATTACAAGCAGTAATTAATAACTTAATGTGACATGATAATGCTAGATTTTTCTTTCTACTGAATTCATAATCCACTATACCACTGTGGCTAGTGTCTTCAAGCAAGAAGAAAAGAGAATACAGACAACTGAAAGTACAGTCTCTGAAGTTTTATCACATCATGTTATATAGGCTTGTTATAGGCTAATAAGTGTCCATCACTTCCCATGCGACAGGATGCTGAGGCTTATCATTATAGTTGGCCTTATAATACTTAATACGATAACAAAATTTCATATATTCAACTGTTCTTATCATTTTGCCCAGATCTGAGAGAACCTGCAAATATTTTCGCTGCTTAAGGTCATTTTCCTCCCCAAATCTGATGATTGTCTTCACTTTACTATGTCCTGTGAGTAGCAAAGTGTGGTAAACTTTAATGGTATTAAAGCATTGTGGTCATATGGGAAGGAAGTCCTATCTAGAAAGTCCTGTAGCATGACCTTTTGATAAAAATTCTGAGTATTGTAAATAGGCTTTCTTTAGGAACTTCTGAAGATGCCAATATAAGAAATGGATGACAAGCTGAGAAAACCAGGTTAAATGAGGAAAACACAAGAATATGTGGTTACAATCTAAATCATCTTTGAAGCAAAGCATTTTTCAAGGAGAAGCTAGCTGTAGAAACATTGAAGAAGGGCATAGGATAAAGTCCTTGCGCATAAAGGTTTGGGGAGTGGGCTGTACCAAAAAAAGGAATCGGCTGCAGTACCAGCCTGCTGGAGATGAAAGGAAGGATCCTTCATAGGGGGGTTCCACATCATGTTCTGATAGTTCTGCTAAGACTGTAAGTTTAAACAAACGACCTATAAGGTCTGTCTTGTTCTCACTATCTTTGATCTGCTGAATTCGACTCATTTGTTTAGTAATTCCCAAATGTTATTCAAGTAATGTACATTAACAGGATATTGACTTCTCTTGAGGCAAACATCAATGTTTATTGAAAGGAGAAATAAATATTGACTGAAGTAAAGCCAAAGTCAATATTTTCCTCAGAACTATAAACCTTAACGTTCACTGAAATGCCAAGTAAATATACAGCGTTCGCTATTTAAATCTTGATAATTCTGTCAAGATATATGTAACACTGCTATTGCTGTTTACATGTAAAATATGACTTGTAAGAAATATGTAAAAAGAATCTGCAAAAATTGAGGTTGTTCACTAATGGAAGCACAGCTATGAAAATGTGATTTGATAATTTTTGCAGTTATGATCAATTATTTAATCGTATCATTGTCTTTGGCAGAAAAAGTTTTATTTCCATTCTGAATTAGTGAGGGTTTTTTTGTGATAGATTTTTTTTTTATTCCTAAGAGTGAAACATCTGTAATGTACATACTGTAAATATGAATTTATAGTAATTAAAGGAATTGTCATTGATTTGTAAGCCAGCTAAGCATGTGCATGATAACTTTTAATAAATTTCTTCTTTATAGTGTTCATGCATTTGCAAAAGTATGGTCAATAAGCATATCTAAGTAATTACTCTTTAGAAGAAGTGTTGTAGGCAAGTTTGTTGCTGTATTGTAGCTATTCAAGAAAGTGGTTGTAAGGGTGCACTCGCACCCAGGTTAAGTACTTGATTAGGCAGCAATAGCTGTCTAGAAGTAAAAATAGCAAATGACATAAATGGAGACGCAGTTCTTGCAGCTCAGCTTTGTGAAGACACTAACAAGTCTGCCTTATTAACGGAGACTGGTTTCAAACTCCTGGGAGTTTGCATCTTGATATAAGATCCTGTTTTGTCAAGTGACTCAGTCATGAATGACTCTTGTCATGAATAAATGAGCAACGGCCAGTCAAGGTACAAGTAGCCTGTGAGGAAGCCAGGTGATGACATGTGTTCCATCAAGGTTTCTTGTGAATATATTCATTGATTTTTACGAACCACTGTATATATGGGTAAAGCTATTACTACTATCACAGTACTATTTGCAAAAGAAATGCCTTAGACTGATGAAGTCTGAGCAGATACTGCACACCTGATCTGCACTGTTAGTTTTGTTTTAACATGAAATGGTTTTGATTATAAGTCTGCTTTCCGAGCCAAGTGGAATAAGATCTCCACAGTCTTTGTCCTTGTAGTGGTGGATCTAAAGGATTGTTTTTCACCATCTTGTTTATTTTACTGGTTGTCTTCATAATTTTTTCACAAGATACCTCCCATGTAAAGGAAGCATCATTTTAGCTGGTTCAGGGTTTTCATGCTCACTAAGGTGATTCATGCCCAGAAATGAGGCACTCTTGAGTAATATCTTCCACTTTGATTAAAGTGCCTGTGACTTGTTCTCTTTGTGACATTATCTGTGATGTCCCGAAAGGGGATACTTTCCGTACTGCTTGTGTTCTCTTTTCTCTGGTGTGATCTTTGCTTCAGACTGGCTCTCCACAGCGCCCGGCACAACATACGCAGTCTGCATGCAGAATTTGTTACTGTCTTTGAGCACCAGAAAGCCTAATCAGGCCTCAGACTCCTGGTCTGATCTAGTGCACGCTATTTTCATGCAGGTAACCCCCAAGTAGCACCACCCTTTTCAGAAAAGCACTATTTTGGAATGAAGTAGTGAGGTGTTTTAGGCAAAACTAGATACAGGAGAAAACATCCTCCAAAGTAAAGGAGACACTGGAATGAGCTATCTGATATAACCAGCGCTTCTGCTGAATGGTAAGGTTCTTTTCAGGTTAGTTGCAGGTTGTATATGTGGAAATAATGCAATTCTTTAATTTTCTGTTCTAGTTAAAAACTGCTGGAACAGAAATGATAATGCCTTCCCCCCAAAAACCCCTCAAATCAGTAATGTTACCTCTTCATAGAGAATGCTGTCATTGAATAACGGCCTGCTGCCAGGAAAATGCTGAAGCAAGCTGTCTTATATTTTCAAAGCAGGCACTGCTGCCTTTGAAATAATCTTGTAGATGTTATGTGATGGAATACTAAATAGAAGACCAGTTCCAGATCTTTTGACAACATTCTGTTATAATGACTTTACTCCTATTATATCAAATGATTGATGTAGATGTAATCATTGTGGTTGATGGATGTTAGTGTGGCAGGGTGACATTTGATTTCTGTTCTGTGTGAATTCTGATTAGCTTAAAGAATAAATCGTGCGGTGTGGTTAGAAAAAAGTTTACTGTACCTGTGTGACTAAACTGATGTCTGACTGACATTTATTTATTTCTATCAGTGTAGAAGGGTCAGCAATCCTTATTATTCAGACTTTAAAGTGAATTTTAATGCCTGTGAAAGGAACCAGATTGACAGCCAGAGGAAGTGAATTCCTTTCTCCATCTGCAAAAGAGACATAGCATAGACAAGAAGGATGTTCCTGTCCTGCCTAGGGACTCTTTATTCCTATTTATGGTTGAATAATGTTAATGGTCCCAGATCTGATGAACAGTGGTACCCTGTGCTTTGGCCATGTGGCTTTGTATCATAACCTGCCATATGTGGCCGTGCAGGAGTTTCAGGGAAAGTAAAATTTCACGGTCTGTTTCATGTGGGAGAAAACGAGGGGTTGCTGATAGAGTGTCTGTGTGTAGAGATGACAGAGATGAAAAATGTGTGGAATTTCAGTTACTTTCATCTTCCATTCTGCACCTTCTTTCATCTCGAAGCTATTGCAGAGTGAGAGTAGTGACTGATTTGTTACTGGGAAGGTCAAGAAAAATATTTTCTTCTGGATATATAACTAATTCTTGTTATTATTTTATTTTATAACTTTTATTACTGTTCTGGGCTATTTCTTGTTTTCAGTTAAGTTCAGTTGAGTCTCTTGGTGAGACCTTAAGAGCTGGAGTGGTGATTTCCAGCTCTTGTCTGCTGAAGACTAAGTGCACCTGTGTAGTGGGTCCATCTGAGATGGAGTTCATTTTCTTCATAGCAGCCCATATGGTGCTGTGTTTCAGATTTGTGACTAAAAGAGTGTTTTGGCTGTTGCCGAGCAGTACTTGCACAGCACCAAGGCTTGCTCTTTTGCTTGCTCTGCCCGCCCCCCTCAGCGAGTAGGCTGGGGTGGACAAGAAGCTAGGCAAGGACACAACCTGGGCAGCCGACCTGGATTGACCAAAGGGATATTCTATGCCAGATAACAACATTCTTAGCAATAAAACCTGAGGGAAGGTCTTTTGGGGGGAGGTGACTTTTGCTTGGAATACTACCTTTATCTCAACCAAGGAATTTCCTCATTTCTGTTCTTCCTAGTCTCTCCTCTGCCCCGCTGAAGGGGCAGTGAGAGTGAGCAGCTGTGTGGTTCTCATCTACTGGCTGGGGTCAACCCACAATCACCTGCCTGTTTTAAAATCTCAATCTGAAATGGTCAGCTCAGGAACACTTTGAAGAAGTGAGCTAGACTCCAGCTACTGCCTGGTTTCAGTATTAGAACAAGACCTCATCCTGTATGAGAACAAAACCCAGGTGTAAGGGCCAGAAGGGAGTTGAAGGTATCTACTCCAGGGAGATATCTAATCTGGACTGTCAGGGATCCATGACCTAGAAGAACAGTGGCATGAACCCATGGCTCAATGTGGGAACAGCCATGAGGTACCAAACAGCCAGCACAGCTGACAATAAATGACACTTCTGAGGTTTGCAAGCCTTCCTGTCATTTCTTATCCCAAGGTATTAACGGGAGATGGTATGTACACAGATTTGTCATAAAAGGTGAATGATCATATTCATTCTGCTAGGGCCTAGGCATGACAATTAGTCTAGGTTAGTTTCAGGGATATGTGTAATGCTTATTTTCCTAATAATATGGGGCCCATCATGACAGCCTTTCGTATGTGTATCTTAGTCTTGTAGGTTGCCAGGAAATACAGAGGTTATTTTATAGCCTGCTGCCTCAACCTCTTGTCTGAGGAGACAGCAGTTGATTAGGAATGGGAGGTTCCCAGGTTACCATTGTCTTTGAAAAAAGAAAAGGCAATCCTGGCAATTGGCATTTTACTGAATGGTTAGAAAGTTGACTGTCATCAGGTATTTGGCAAGTAATTGGCTCATTTGTTTGTGTGCATTTACTTTTAGATTGTTAAATCTAATGATGGCTGAAAAACCTCATAGAAGTTAAATTTTAAAGGGTCTTAGTAAGGATATATTGTTATTCTAATTATTTACTCCAGCCTTCCTTGGTGTTTTTATACATCTTCTTTTAAAAGAAGTTCCGTTCTGCTGTCTTTATGCAACAGCAGTGACCATGCAGACACATGCATACCCATGTGTGCCTCTTTTAGCTGCTACTGTGGTAGTTTGATAGGCCCTGTGGAATGGAAAGAAGTGAAGTAATCATGTGTGAATCCACTTTGCTCACATCAATTCCCTTTAACGTTATAAAAGAGACTGACAGTGTAGTAAAAGTCTCTTGTGATTCATGCTCTGGTTCTTGATGTCATTGCCATCCCTTTCAAAACCTGTTTTAGAACAGTGTTGTTAATCACAGAATGTGGAAATGTGTATTTTAAAGGATTAACTGCTTTGTTGCCCCCTTTGTTGCCTAACCCCGTGTGCATTCAAACGAATTTCGTAAAGGTGAGTTGACCTTTGTGCTGGCATAAACCGTAGAGCTGGCTTGTTGTCTAAGTAGTGCCTATTTTATGTTTTGTTTGAATGAATGTGGTTAGCTTTTAGAGAAAGCAGCTGCCCATATGTGCTGTTCTGGCTAGTGCACAGAGGGTTTCATAGAGTCCTCTGGCAGAAGTGGGAAACAGAACTGGTTTTTTGTTGACAGAAATAAAGATGTTCCACTGGAAGAAAACTTCTTCCTGCTTCATTTCAGCATTCACAGAACTAGCTCTTGAGAAAAGCTGTATTAACACCCCTCTTAGGAGCAATTAGGATGAAGGCCAGTATGTCTTACAGATCTTAAGACACGAAGGTTCATTTTGTCCCCTCTTCTCCTTAGCCTGTAAGATTTCACCCACATAGCCTCCCTGGGAGAGTAGTGACGTGCCTGACAAAAGTGTATTTTCAAAACAGCACCCAGGTTTAATGTGAAACTTCTGAGAGAAGGGCAATGGCTTCAGTAGCACCAGTGGGTAATCATCATCACTGTTAAATATTTATGCCTTTATTCTTAATTTGAATTTGTCTGGATTTAATGTCAAGCTGTTTCTTAATGCTGGCCCTTTCTCTGCTACATTTGAAGAGCGCTTTAGTACCCAATGCTTTCTCCCTGCAAATGTTCTTATACACTCTAATCAAGTTACTACTCAGTCTTTTTGATAAGCTAAACAGATTGAGAGATTTCGCTCTCTCAATTTAAGATGTTTTGTCCAACCCTTGAATAATTTTTGAGGCTGCTTCTTTCTTTTTTTGTTAATGCCTCCTTCAATTTTTCAATATTCTTTTCAAAGTATAAGGAGACATTATATTCCAGCATTGATCCCAACGATACTATATTTAGAGATAAAATGACCTTTCTGCTCTGTGAGCCTCTTTGCTATGGTACAGCCTGCATTTCTTTTCCCTAGATGTATGACTTCAACTATATTAAAATGTGTTTTATTTAGAAGACCTGCTTTATTATGTGTGCTAGAAAACACAATATTTAAGGCTAAATACAAGTTACTTATGTTTTACTACTATATACTTTCATGGTGAGAGGATTCAGTTAAGTATATTTTGGAAAATATTCATGTGAATGACATGAGCTTCAGAACTACTTTATAAATATTGCTATTATAGTTAAAATAATATTTTGGATGCAGCTATATAAATAGATAATAATGGTTTGCATGTTAGCCAAATATTGTTTGTTATTTTTAGAGATGTATTGAATGAACTCTTGATATTTGATCCTCAGTCAAGTATTTGTCTATAATCTCCCTCAATTACTAATACGAATTAAATTTTAAAAAATCTTGAAAAACATAATTAGTGTTATAGAAATAGCCCCCGGTCTCATGCGGTAGTTGGTATTTTGTTTTGGGTTTTTTGTGGTTTTGTTTTGTTTTGTTTTTAATTCTTCATATCCCGTGGCTCCTCAGCTCTCAAGTTCTAGTCTACATATTTGTGAACTGATACCAATTTGTGAACTTTCCCAACTGGAACTAAGTAACATGTTTTTTAGTGAATAATTCACCAAAATAAAAATTTTGAGTGAAACAAGTGTTTGCTTTTCAGGTTCATATGCAAAATAATTCTTTGTTCCTCTCTTGAAAGTTTAAATATTCTGAGGTATTTCAGATGATACATGACATTATTTTTCCTCTGAAGAAAGTTTTCTTTGAAAAGATTACAACTTCAAAAATATTTAAGTCATCTTAATGTTGAAATTACTTTTTTGTTGTTCAGTTCCCTGAGAAGATCAAATGAAGCTTTTGAGTTGATCAAGCACCAATTTTAAGAATGAATTATTTACACAACTTTAATCTAGATGTCACCTAACCTGTTTGCTTGTCTCTCTGTATCTAATGCATGATGATTGGAAAAATAGACATTGTTCTGAATATGTAGGATTTTTTAAGTACATAGAAATTAAACTGTGATTTTCAGATTAAATTCATCCTATAATAAAACTTGAAGCGAGTATTTTGTAGAATCCGCTTCCTTGCCAGCCTTGTTTTCGAGTAGTTTAAATTACCAGAGGTTCTCAGCTATGGTGAGGGTTATTACATGTCATCACTCTGGTGATACAGCATAGCACCACCTTAAGGTAAAGGAATGCAAGAAAGGGAGATCTAAGTAAAAAAATAAAAAAATCAATTGTTCTAAAAAAGAAGGCCTGGAGTCAGCTCAAAAAAAAAGGATTTATGTTGTGTCTATCTTGTCTACAGATGGATAAAACATACCAGTTTGGGTCGTTGGCATTATTCCAAAAGGAATTGTTACTGAATCTTAATTGGAAGAGATGGGTGGTTATCTCAGAAGTTGTTCTTTGTTCTCAGTCCAGGGCCATACCAATTGTAGGGCATTTCAAAAGTGTTTCTGTATCCCGCTAACATATAAAACCTTGCCTTTTCCTAGTGCATTGAGAGGAAAAGGAAGGTCCAGAGGGATGTAGTTTCTCAGCTCTTGAGGATCTGGTGGAGATTCATCTTTTCTGTGGAAGGTAAATAGGTAATAGCAGGTCCAGCTACTAACAGAGAAGGTGCAAGAACCTGAAACTGTTAGTGGACATACTCAGACTAAAATAAAAATTGTACCTTTGTTTAGTATAGCCTCTCAGAAGAAGGATAAAGGGCTAAGCAGCCTAGAGATTGTTCTTACCAATGAAAATACAAACCTGTCAGCTGAGATAGTGGCAAAGCAGTGCTGTGACATGTGGTCCAGTGTTTAGAACAGAAAGCGCTGATATGTTAAATTAAAAAACCAACAAACAAAAAAACACCAGGAAAAAAAACCCAACCACCAAACCCCCCCAAAACAGACAACTCACGGATGAAGCACGAGCGCTTAGTTACAGCATGGTAGGTCACAGCGTGCAATCCACCCCTCCCACCCACCAGCCCTTGAAAAAAAAAATAGTGGTTATGTGGCCAGTATGTTTGGTCTCAGTGAAGGGAAATAGTCCAGCCACTCCTTTGAGTGTAAAATAAATTGATTTGGATTAAGAACCCTGCTTTTGGGGTAAGATGTGATTACAATAATACATTAATTGCATATTTTAACCATAATATACTCTGCCTGTTGCAGGAAGTGGAAAAAATGTATTAAGTAACCTTACTGGGTAACCCAACTTATAGTAGAAAATGTGGTATGAAATGTTTGGATTAAAACTTGTATGAAAGCTTCAGGGTATAACTGACTGTTTACCCACTTATTTATGGATAGCTGACATACTGCAATATTTGGATTGTATGTTCACCAAAGGTGTAGGTAGTCTTATTGATATTCTAGTTCTGATGCTTTCATTGTGTTTGGTCACTAAGAGTGATAATTAACTCTAGACAAAAAATGAAAAAAAAAAAAAAAGTAGCTTAAATTAACATTCCACATGAGATAAAGGAATAAAAAGGGAAACTTATGTGAAAAGCCTAGTCCTACTGAGGCAGCCAACTCAGCTGAAAGATTACTAGTAGTGGGAATTTATGCTGCTTGCTTTATGGAGTTGCCAAAATAGCGTTGAGATATAGTCTTTTTACCACAGTGGGAAACAATACTCTGTTGTATTCTACTGTTATAATGGTGTTCAGAGCCTACGCTAGCAACTTGCACTGTGACAGCCAGCCAAAGCCACCATACAGAGTATATGGAAATTGCTAGAGAGAAACTAGTTTTGAAATATTTGACCTTCTCAGGATGATTTCCTTTTGGCTCCAGCCGCTGGACCCTCCTGTTTGAAACATTTCTCTGGAAGTGCTTTTCAGTGCTGTATAACACAGACAATTTGGGAAGTAGAGCAAGGCTGCCAATAGGTAGATTAAACAGAGAGAAAAGAGCAACAGGGAGATGAGTAACTCCAAACTGGTGGAAGGGAGAAAATGTAAAAGAAGAGAGTCCAAATAAAGAAGGGTTTGGGATGACAGGAAGAAGAAAGACTCAGACATGGGAAAGAAGAAAATAAAATACAGTGTATCAGAAATAGAATCTGGGAGTTAGGATCATTTTCAAAGCTCTATGGCCTCCCTTAATCCTCCTCATATATTGCTTTGAAAATATGCCCATTTGATCTGTTCTCTTAAAAGGTGGGTTTTTTTTAATAAAACATCACTTGACCTCCCTAAAAAAGAAGCATGCTGACATCAGTAACAGTGACCAGCATTTTATCTTCCATGAGTTGCAACCTGTCTTGGCCTTCTAATCTCTAGTTATTTTGGTGATCTCTGTGTGTTACGTGTCTGTCCTGTTTCTGTTGCCAGCATTTATTTTAATTTTTTAGTTGCAGGAAAATCTTTGTCTTAAAAAAATTAAATAGTATCAACGATGGAGGATTAATACTGCTTTCTAGAATGAGACACAATATAGAAAGTCATTATTTATTTCTCAGGTGCTGCTATACCAATCTCCTTCAGTTCTGCTCTGCAGTAACTTAACACTGGTGTTCTTTTTCAAGATGAGTTTTTTTGAAAAAATGATGCTATGCTGTGCCAAATGCTGTTGTGGTGTCAATTAGCGTCTCGTAAAAGAAAAGTCTAAGAATAGAAAGCTCATTGAAGAAAGTACTTAAATGGGATTAGAAAGTCAGTATGAAAACAGAGACACCAATTTGATTCAAGCAAAGATCCCTTAATGTTGATAACGAAGGATTTAATATCATGAATGTGTCTAACAATAGTGATATTGTTACCATGTATATTAAAAAAGGCCCCGTAAGTGTGCTTCTTGGGCTTAATTTTGGCAAACACCTCAGATCATTATGTAGTTTTGCATATTATGTGTGCAGTAATTTCTAGGCATAGGAGTCACGGTAGTTTTGCGTGAGTAAAAACTGCTGGTTTGGTCCCCCATGATTCATTGATAAGGGTATTGCTTCTGACATTAGATTCAGCTAAGGGTAACAGACAATAACATGGCTGATTACTAAAGTAGATGATGTAAATTCTTTCACATTTCTATGCATTAAAAAGGCTTAGAATTCCTGAATTTTAATATAAAATACAATGAAGTGTATCAAATAAGATTCCCCTATCTTGCTTTGTAATAATAAATTGCAATGTGCACATTCAAAGGGTGAAAAATGGCTTTAAAGAACCTTTGCCTCCTAAGGTTGAGGAAAATACATTACCAAAATCTCATTAAACACTCTTACATTTTGTGTGTGTGATTGCATGTTCCTTTTTTTTCTTTAATTGATTACATCCAAACTTGCATGATCTTATTAAAACCGGTTGGATATGCAGTAGCTGACTGGGTCTACATCAGTGTCTATATGACATTGGTTATCAGCTATAATGAGAGAAGAAACAAATACACATTATCTTCTTACTTTAGGGATCCTGGAATGTGTTTTCTACTGTGTGTGTTACTTTGGCGCAGGCTTCACCACCTTCTCTCCTTCCAGGCTCCCCCAGCACCCCTTGTTGAGCTGCACTGACAGTTCAGCCTTTCAGCGCTTGAAATGCTTTTGGTTGGGGTTTAAGTTCAAGGAATTTAGCCTTTATACACAGTCTTGAAATAAGTTGCAATCAACAGCTGTGTGAAAAAGATGTGGGTTTTTTTTTTTTTTTTTCAGAATCTCACTACACCTTTTAGAATCTGTGTGTGGGAGGGAGATGAAAATACATATACGGGTCCATGTTAAGAGAAGGAGAGCAGATGCAGCCAGGGTTGGTTCTCATCATCGGGGTAGTGGAGTCTCCTCACCAGAGCTTCATAACCCCAAGCAAAATCTTCAGAGTTACTGTTTTTCCTCTTAGGCTGACCATGGCACTGATGGACATACTAGCACAAGAACACACTGCAGCATGAAGTACAACGTGCTTGGGCAGTGGTGAGTCTTAGTAGAGGAAGATCGCCACCAACTAAAAATCATTAGAGCCTCTGCTGTACCAAGTGTTAACTACTTACAGTGTATGTCACAAAGGAGAAAAGAAAATGACTGAAATTTTGTTCCAACTGGAAACATAACTAGAATAACAAAGCTTTTTAAAGCTGAGTTTGGAATTCAGAGTCTAATTATCCTGATTGATGTGTGGTGGTTTTGGTCACATCCCAACAAATAACGGTATTGAAAACAACACAAAAGTTGAAAATATTTTCCAAATGTCATCTTTAGCAAAGGTGACCACAAGTAATCAGGCTTTTCAGTTGCTCAGAAATAATGCATGATGGGTTTTTTTTTGTCTCCCAAAATAAGATTTTTAAGAACCTGTTGGTGCTAGAAAATAAAAGAATTGGTACTTTGAGTGTGTAACTTCCATAATTTTTAAGTGTTCTGGGATCTCTGCTGCCAGCTGCTGTTCTTGTTCCCTGAAAGTGCATGTGGTCTGATTTTTAAAACAAAACAAAAAAGACGTAACAAACGGGTTGCTATACAAATACTAAAAGAAGTAACACCCTTAATCCTCCCTAGGGGCTTTTTTTTTGTTTGTTTGTTTTGAGCAGTTATTAATTTAAGAAAACTTAGTCCATTTTTATCCATCAGATAAACCTTTTAGCGTGAAGAATATGGCAGCCAGTGGAATTTACTGAAGTTCACAGAATTTGTAGGTGGTGATTGATGCTCAAACACTGTTGTGTTATTGTGGAAGGGTGAATTAGTTAGAACCCCCTAGCTACATAATTTTCTCGGTGAGCTGTTAATAACCCATTGAAATAACTTACATTCGTGCCTCCTTTTTATTAAATGTTTACTCTTATATGTGTATATTTGTTTTGCTGATTGCTGTGACAATTCACTTGTTCCACAATGACCTTTGTACCTTCAGTGCTGAATGCATTTGGACATGATCACATCTATAAGAAAAACTACAGCTTGGCTGTACATATGTCAATGTGCACGAGTCGAGTGATCTTCATTCGAGTGTTAAATGCTGTGAAACTTGCACTGTTGATACGTTGTACAAATGTTTTCATCCAAATTCCTTGGTCCGTTACGTACTTAGCAGCACAGGGAAAGGTGAGGACAGTTATTGCGAGTGATCTATAGATGCGGGAGGGTTGTTTTTAATAGAACATGAGCCTCCCTGGGCTCTGGGCTCACCTCTGAATTCCGTTTCCATTGCCAATAGATGGCAGCGTAGCTCTTCCAGAGGCTCACGTAAGGCGCTTAACGACTCGCTGTTAATGTAAATTGCTGTATCAGAAAGTGATCATCTGAGCCGTTCTGCTGCATTTTTCCAAGTTCTCTACCTATTTTTGCTTTAAAATAGAAGGGAAGACTCTAGGGATGGGTTAGAAGTTGACTATGACTAAATACATACTAGAACACAAGATGATTTAAAAGAAAAAGGTATTTTATACGCACAGGCATATTTCTCAATCTCAGTATATTAATTTCAGCTAAAAATCTTAAATATGTATTTTTTAAATTTGACAGAATCTGTATTCTGTTCATAGAACATCAAGAATGAACATCAAAACTAGTGGTTTGCTTGTGAGGGCAACAGAACCTGGTTTGAGGAAATCGGAAAATGAAGCTGAATGAGTATTCTGTGTTGTAAACTCTAAAGGTTATTGTGGGAATGGTGCAGTATTTAGACGGGCAGATTTTTCTATAACCTTCTCTAAGAAAACTGCATTTTTACTGTATTGTTTGCCTCTTAATTTTAGTCTGAGAAGTCAGGACCTGATAGTATAGCTTCTAAAGTCGGGATCTGATAGTACGTGGTCTTGCTGAAGGATAAATTGCTTTGAAATTCTGGTATTCAGGCACTCACCAATAAATTATTAAATGTATGCTTGCTCAACACTTTGGCAAGTGGGATGGGGAAGAGCAGGGTGATGGGGGACAGGAACAAAAACCACAGAGCGTTTTGTAGTGCCATTCCTGGGTTTAAGCTTTTCAGAGTCACCTCTCGCAGTGAGGAAGCACATGCGAGAGCAAAATCTTGGAGGGAAAGGAAAGGAGGATTCATGAAGGGCACTTGAGGTTGGCAGTAGCTGGAAGCTCTCTGCTGAGATGCAGACCATGTTAGACAAGAAGGCAATCAGATCGGGGAAGCACAGCTCCTAGGGAGCAAACAAGTTCTTCCAGTCTTGATTTTCAGTGCTTTGGGGTATAGAGTAGCACATTCTTAGTTGGAAAATATGATCAGCTTTTCAAAATACTCTTCTGCCTTCTGGGTTAGTTCACAAGGTTCTGATTTCCACCATACATACAATCCTTGTTTTCTGTCTGAGGCTGGTTTTGTTTTTATTAATGTTTTTTAGTTTGAGGAACAAGTTGTCAAACTCCTATTATTTGAATTATCGTTAGGTAGAGTAGAATAAACCTCTTTACTCCAGATCTTGCCACTCCTCTGGTCTTCTTTTTCACTTCCCATACAAGGAATCTGTTTATTCTGTAACACGATTGCATTTTCTTTTTTACTCTTAATTGAGATATTTGGATAATATTGCATGGCTGGCCATTTAAAGTGAAAAAAAATATATTGCCTAGTTGTAAACTTACTGCAAAGGCTGATATATAGCCTAGTAAATTGGGCAGAAAATCTTTTTTCTTGGCCTTACAGGACCTGGATTTGTCCGTCTTCCATTCAGGAAGGAGGCACGCATACTGTGCCCTCTTCTGCTGCCTTTGACCAAAAATTTGTCTTGACTGCGAAATAAATTTCTTTTGGTGAAAGTTTTGTTGAAATCAGTGTAACCACGAGAAGCTTGCCTCAACTAATCAACATATTTTCCAATGGGATTTTTCTTTTCTACATCAGTAAATGGTCAGACTCAGAATGCATAATCTCTTAATTTTTTTGAAAGGAAGATTTAGGTAACCACAAGAAAGGAAAAAGGGTATATCAGATTACATGATTTTTCCTTTATATTAAAGTTACGTATTTAAAAGATTAAATTTTTAATATTAAAATGCAATCTGCAGTAACTGGTCAAAGGACTACGGCCAGTGCCTGTGCCATGTTTTGTACTTTTACTGTAGCGGTCTCATAAAAGGTGGTTCATCCATTGATACAATTGATATTTCTGAAACATACTGCAAGAGAGGTATTAAAAGAGTAGGAAGATTGAACTTTTGTATTTCACTTATCCCTATATTATCAGAATATTTCTCAATTTGTCCATCATTTTATATGACCATCTGTTATTTCTATTTTTCATACCAAAGGTAGGTCATGCTACAGAGGGCGATGTTAGTGAGATGTGCCTTACGTTTGAAACAATAATTTGTGGTACTTAAAATGTTTCTAATCAGTGCACTTGGTGGTTGCCTGAGGATGTTAGAAATTGCCAGAAAGTACTGATCCTTATAGTCCTTCAGAAATGAGCAAGCTAGTGATAAAAGCAGTTCCCCATCAATACCTGCTTGTTAGGGGGCTGACCAAGAAGGAACATACCCTTTTCTGATGAATGCCTCAGCTATCATCACCTCTCAGATGAGAGACATCTGCCTCGGAGGTGATAGTGTCAGATTCTATCAGCAGACATTGAAGGATGAAAACGGATCTACTCAGTATCAGCTGACATAGCGCCAAGAGTTTGTACCAGTTGTTTATGATTCTCCACAGCAAGCCAAGGAAGATTTGTAAGTCTTGGGACCACTAGGAGACACTTCCAGTGTTTTGATTTATCCTCTGCTAAGCTTCTAATTGAGAGAAAGGAGGAACGGCATGTCCTTTACAGGAGGCCTCTTTCTTTTTATTAGTTAGAAGGCACAAAATTTTAGCTTATGTTGCACGCTTTCCCTAGGTGGTTAAAGCTGACTGAGATGGATCAATACCTTTATGTTCTTACACAGGGGGTTGGACTAGATGACCGCTAGAGGTCCCTTCCAACCCAAAACATTCTATGATTCTAAATGATCATTATTAAAAAATAGGTTTTGATTTCTATTGCTTGAGGTTGACAAACGTGATCTAGAGATAGAGACTAAGCACAAGTTTGGCTTAATTTTTGGTATGTTACAATTGCTTTTGTTTTCCACCACCTGCATCTGAATATTTACTCCTCTCCAAGTAATGCAGGGTCTTAGAGATTTGGATCATCAATAAGGGCAGTTAGGATGTTGTGTTGTTGGTCTAACACAGAGCATCATGTGTTTGATGATTCAGTAAAACTTTGTTTTTGGTTTGCTGAGATACTGTTCTTTAGGCATGGAATTTTTTTTTTTTTTTTTTTTTGTTTTTGAATCTATAAATCTTTAAGGGTCACATCAGAATCATTGTTAGTTCTTGCTTTGTGTATTTCATGGGAAGATGCCTGTTCACTGGCACGAGAGGGTGGCCTGTTCTGCAGTGATCTTGACAGCTAGGTGAAATGTTCGAATATCAGTGTGCTTAGCTTTGATGGTCCAGGCTTCTGAAAATAGTAGGAAAATAAATTTGCAATTGAGTTGCAAGACTAGAGTATTTCACCCTTCTCTATAAGGGATCAGTGAAGCTCTTCTGTTTGTGGTGTTCTGTAAATCAGGAAAGACATTGAGATGCTGGAGAGGGTCCAAAGAAAAGCAACGAAGTGGGTGAAGAGTCTTGAGAGCAAGTCTTAGGAGGAGCGGCTGAGGGACTTGGGGTTGTTCAGTCTGGAGAAAAGCAGGGTGAGGGGAGACCTTATTGCTCTCTACAACTACCTGAAGGGAGGTTGTAGCGAGGTGGGGGCGGGTCTCTGCTCCCAAGTAACAGGCCATAGGGCAAGAGGAAATGGCCTCAAGTTGTGCCAGGGGAGGGGGGGTTAGGTTGGGCATAGGAAACATTTCTTTACTGAAAGGATCATCAGGCACGGGAAGAGGCTGCCCAGGGAGATGGTTGAGTCACCATCCCTGGAGGGATTTAAGAGACGGGTAGCTGAGGTGCTTAGGGACATGGTTTAGTGGTGGTCAGGCACGGCTGGACTCGCTGATCTTAAAGGTTCTCTCCAACCAAGGGATTCTATGATAAATTAATATAGAACTGGCAAAGAAGCTGAAAGCATCTTCTTTTGTTCTGATATCTGTGTGCTTTTCATGGTGAGCTGAAAACACTTTTGTGCCCTTCCTTTTTCTGTGGGCTTGGGATGTACCTCAGCATCCTGAGAAGTAACACGGGGCTGAGTTTTGGTGATGAGGGATTTTTTAAGTGATTTTTTTTAAGGATTGCTAAGGAGGCTGTATACTGTTTGCCAGAAAAACCCTGAACTGATCAGCATTGACTGCAGTTCATTCTGCCTTCTGACACTTTTTGTAACTTTTATTTGGTTGGGAGCTCTGTGCAGTATTTGTGGGTTGAATCGATTTGAGCTTTCAATAGTTAACTGTGTTGCATGGGTAGTGATGGATGAATGGTTGTTTTATGTTACCATACATCCTGAGAAATGTTGTCCCTTTTAAAATATCACCCTACCTTTTCTAGTAAAAACTACTCAGAGGACAAGATTTTGTTTTAAAAAAAGCTCATACAGGCTTTTTTTTTTTTTTTTTATTTTGCATTTTTTT